>APFE030897992.1:0-24511 GCA_000404065.3 Pinus taeda
TTAATGAAAAAGACAAAAAAATTACATATTCCAAAAAGGAGCGGGAATGGGACAACATTTCCATTTATTGTCGGCAGCTAGAGTTAGTCATGTCACCCTTGGACAAAGCACTTGGACAAAGCATCTCCTCCATTTGGGTGGGACTTAGCTTGACTTAGGTACATCTTAACCTTGTTATTGAGCTAGTTCTCCTCTGATTGGTTATCTCTTCCAATCATATGGAGAGTTCGTTCATGCCTCCTACATGACGAACTTACACAAAGTCATCATATACTTCCACATGCTCATCATTGAGTCGTGCTTTTGTTCAAGGGAAGTAAGCCTGATTTAGCCTCTTTGCAGTGTCTCTTGACCTATTTTTTAGTCGGCCATCCCTGTTTGTCAGTGTCTTATCTATCATCACATAATTTATATTGGTGCTTTACTCGTGCCAGTTTGAGAAGGTCTCCATTGACTTCTTCCTGGAAGGTCTTGTCCTTATTCACGATGACATCTTGCTCTGAGGACAGGCCTAGAGCCACACCCAGGCCCTATTTTCATTATTGATAGGTCACCTTGTGCTCAGCATCGATCAATATCATGGGTCTTTTACTGAGTGGTTTCCCTTGTGTTCGACGTCAGCTTTCACTATCACACACTCGGATTCATGTAGTTCCTTGGTTTACATTTGACCCTATTGGTGGATTCCTCACCTCTATGCTAGCTTTCATTATTGGTTGGTTGAGAGGGTTTCTATAATGCGCTAACTACATCTTGTGTACACCGGAAACGTGCTTCGGTCAGGTTACTACATCTTTTTTCATTTGATACCTTCCACATTATTGGCCTACGGGTTACACTCATGCTAGATTGATGAAGGATGCCTTAATAAATTCCTTATAGTGGTTCTTTCCCTATCGACTACAACTTATTGCTCTAGGGCAAAGGTCTACAGTCCATTTGGCAGTACCTTGGGGTTTGCAATCATCAATGGTAGATCCTTCACTATTGACAGTGGGAAATCATCATTGTCTCTTGATTGATAGATTCTTATAGGTGTTCAACTTCAGCTCATCTATTCGCACTTGTTAGATTGTACTGTGTACCAGTTGTGCTATACAACAACCCCCCATTTCATAAAATCTTACTTTAGAAAATTATAATATGAAATGGGTCCCTTTTAGATTAAATTGGTATTAATCCATCGCTCTTCTAAAGGTTCAGAAACAAACAAAAACATTTTAAAACCTTGTTGAAATAATTAGTCTTAAAAATAAAACGAATAATTCTTTATTGTTGCGATAAAGCAATCGCAAGATCGCATATGGCAACAACAAAGGATGCATAACCATGACCCATTAATTCTCCTCGATGCGATAAGAACGAGTAACCAACGGTTATTGGGAAAACAAATAATAAAAGGCCCCTCCCCTTTGCTTCGATACGATATCGCAATTGGCAATCGGGGAATGTGATATGAATATAACAAACTCTCCTCCTTAAAACTCCCGATGCGAGTCAAGCGATATCGCTATCGGCAATCAGGGATTCCATAAAAAACTTAAATAAGATTGCCCAAGGCTTCCTTCGATCACCAATTGCGATAAAACTAAAAGCGAATTTCGAAAAGGATTGATATGATTTCGCTATATTATATTAATTATCATTGAAAGCCATTTCTCTTCCCAATAGTGATTCCCTTGCGTCCAACCGCCAAAAATCAAATCCACAGTTAAACGATTATTGAAAAAGTAAAGGATATAATGAGCATTTAAATGATTCACAGGTTTTAACGACCAATTAATGAGCAGTTATGCCTAAATCCCTTCAGAGATTGTATCTGCGGGAGCCTTATGATAAATCTTCCATTATTCATGTATTAACACAATTCCTCCATACTTGTTTTTCGCCATCTATTCTCCGCATTACGTTCATTTTTATCTTGCGCAGAGCTTTTTCCATAGTAACAATTCCAGACCAAATGGGGAAGAAATCTAAGAAGTCTGGAACGACTTCAGCTTCTATGGTAACAGGACAACATGCCACCGATCCGAGACCAAGCAAAAAGGGATTAATCTCAGATACCACATGTCTCAGCCTTGGCAGCACTACTTGGAAAAATATTTACAACCTAGTTGAAGCCGAGGAACCTCAAAAAACATCGGTACGAGCTACAGTAGGTTCAAGCTGGAAATCTGAAGCTACTTTAAAAGATTTGGCTGATTCCTACCTACACAGGATAGCGGCCCGAGAGAAAATTCTTTCGTACCAGGATGTGGTGAGATGGGCAATTGAAGAAATTCCAATTACAGACAGAACATTCTACACTATTGATGGGAGAGTATTCAGTTCATTTCAGCCCAATGATTTCAGACAAATGTACCATTTTCCTGAGCCAGAGAAGAAGTATAATAAAGCATTTCTGGAGAAGTTTCGAGATGAGAATGACACTGAGTCAGAGCCTATAAGAGAATGGAGATAGAACCTGGTGAAACACAAACATGAGTCTTCGGGTAATTACTTCGTCAACTCCTTATGCTCTCCTTATTGTTATGCTGGAGTCATGATGTGTCGATTGTGGGGATTGCATGATTCTTCAAAAATTTCCATACAGATGGTACCTTTGATGGAAGCAGCATTTAATAGTGAATTCATGGATTGGGGGACTATATTATCGGATAAGTTGGCTACAACTATTCTTGAATTCAGAAACAAATCCTGTGTTACTGATAGGTTCATCCCTCCATTTTACTTTAGTGCCTATATTTTGGATACCCTCTATTTTAATTCCGAGTTTCCTGTGTTAGGGTGGAGATGGAATCCACAGGACCCTATGCCTATTCATATCTACCACCATAAATTTTGGAGAGCTCATTATAAACATCATTTATACCAAGTTTGCAATGGATTCATGCTACCTATTTACTATGCAATTTTTGATAAACCTGCCCCTAAGATCTCCTCTCATGCACAGATTGACTTGACAGCCTTAGGAACCTAGTTTGGAGAAGAAAAATTCACTTATGTAAGAGTTTTTGGGAGTCAGGCCAGGCCCCATGTCCTCCCCTTGTACATACCAGACAAGCTATTAGCTCGCGAAATAGCATATCATCTTACAACTGCATCAGCCACAAAAACTCTCAGAAATTCAAAGAAGCAAGTTTGGCCTCCTTTTCCTCTAAGGTGTGGCATCTATACTCTGCATGATTATAAACATGCAGAGAAAGAGGTAGAAAAAATTAACATCCTAAGTCTCGCCACTCTGCCTAATAGACGTTTCGACCCGAAGAAAGTCATCTATAATGCCCTAGACCGGGCCAAACTCACTAAATTTGAACATAAGGAAGATGAGTTTGATGACCTGTTCTCCTCAACTGAGTCAATATTCCAGGTGCAGCAGCCAGCTAGAATGAGATACCATGATGACGAGTTAGTAGAATTTAATAAACTTACAGTGCAGAGGTTGCAAACTCTGCCTCTAGATTTGTTAGCCACTACCCCAATGATACAATCAAGCGAGCCTGAGTAGCAGCTTACCAGCGAACCTCCTACTACATCTGAAATCTATAAAGAAGTCCAAAGAAGAGAGCAAGAGGAACTCCGGAGGCTAGAACAAGAAGAGGCAAAGAGGAAAGAACAAGAGGAGTCACAGAGGAAAGACGGAGAGGAGGCAGAAAAGAAAGAACAAGAGAGAATACGGGAGGAGGAGAAGAAAAAGCAGTAGGAGCAGAGTAGCAAGGAGGTGAGTGTCGATACTCAAATGGACCCAAGATTGCTCGAGGAATGGCAACAATTTAATACAATTATAAGCAATCTTGAGAGCTCAATGGCTGCCGATACATCCAAAGCGTCTGATACACAAGATACAGCATCAAAGGAGGTTCCAAGCAAAGGTACTAGCGGTCTACCCCCAACTACAGTAGTGGAAATAATTCCCAAGAATCCTTCCAATCAAATTATTTTGCAAGTGGAGGACATTCCTCCATTGGATGTTTTCTATAGCCCAAAACACAGGGCTCTAATAAAGTGACAGCGGAAAAGGAGAAGGATTGATCAACCTTCTCTGTTCCATGAACAAATGATAATAGCCAATGTGGTATGGAGGGAAGAATTCGACCCCTCCGATGACCTGACAAAGTTATCTCAATATGCTGGTGCCTATTTGGCAGCCACCATGGATAAGGCATCAGAGGTAAGCAATTTTTTGAAAGAAAAGGATCAACTGATCGTTTCACTGCAAGAACAGCTATCAGAGGAATAGCAGAAGTCAGAACAACTACAACAACAATTGTCCATGTAGCAACAGTTAAATAAGCAGCTCAACAAACAGTTGCATGAAGAGAAACAGAGGATCGATTTGGGAGCGATTCAGAGACAGAAAGAATTATCAGAGGCATTATCAAAGTTGAATGTGATAAATGAATAGATGGCAGAGACAAAAGATGAGCAATTTGCTCAATTATCAGCTCAAGTAGAGAGGATCAAGAGTCTTCCCCAGCCTGTTGAGTTCAGAGCAGAGGAAATGCAAATTAACAAAGAATTAATAACACAAATAAGATTGTTGTGTCATGAAATTGCTCAAGTTGAACCTCTGTGCGACATAACAACATCTATAATAGACAAATCAGTTGATGCCAGGCAGGATTTAGAGTAAGCCGACGACACTTTGACAGATTTTCTTACTTGGCAAGACTCTAATGAGGGACAGGCAGCAAACTTGCCCAAAATTTTAGAATCCCATAAAGAAATCCTATTCATGGAGTGGCGGTCCCCAATTAATGAAAGCAGAGAGAGCGGTTTCTAGATGCAAGTTATCTACGAACAATTTAATTGACATGATCAATAATACTCTCTATTTATCTAACATAATTTCTCAATGTACACCAGGTAAATTATTATCAGCCAAGACATTGGAGCAGTCATGTAACCAAGAGCTAGAAAAGAATGGGAAATTGATCTCAGGAATTAAAAGTTTAACTTGGAACACCTATTGGTTGTTCCTAGTAAAACCATACAGCCGGAGAGCCGCCCTCAAATGCCTAACAGATGCAATCAGGTGTATCATTCCCAATATACATGATGCCACCTATGCTGCTCAAATCAATTCTCGTCTCAACCGCCCTCAAGAAGTGGAACCAATGCTGGCAATATGCCAACTCAGGACAAAGGCCAAACAACCAGAATGATGAATCATTGTTGCCAATTATCAGATCACTATGGGAGAGATATTCAAGATCAGATTATACCAATTTAGTAGCATTTTAATTTTGTAGTTTGTTAGCTTAGTTTAGTATTTATACACCCTTTCATGTATTTAGAAAGGGTTGTAAGTTTTTGTATATGACTTAAGCCTGAAGTTGCACTACTGTACTTCAGGCATATTCTTTTATGAAAATTGGACCAATCTTTCCAAATTTTGATAACGAAGCTTTGATGTGAATGTGCGCTATTGCCTTTATCTAAAAGTATTTCTGAATCAGAAGAAGGAATTCAAATTGCGATTGGCGTAGGGAATAATTCGCAGCTCATATGGTACTATTATCTATGTCTAAATTTATTCCTTTTACGTGAATTGTTGTTTAGTCATTTTTGCTATTATTGAATATGTGAATGTGTTTTAATAGTAAATTTTATACTTTCCACTATTCGATGTTTACAGTTTGCTATTCTCTCAATCATGCATGTATGAGTAATATAAAAAGAGAAGTGTAATATCGTTTTATCAATTACTTCCTTCAACTATTTGAACGAAGCAATTATCATTTAAATGAATGTCTTTGTTTATCAAATAGTGTCATCTATATGCCTATTAGCAAACACAGATCATTAAACGTTGCACTTAAGAATAGAAGCTTCCCGGGATAAAATAGTCATTTACATTTTCGCTCATAGAATAAGTCCTTCATTTAATATCACTTATTAGAAAACCAATCATTCATCCACACCCTTTTATTCCTTACTGGGAAAATGGTCCCATTATATCTAGTCGGAGCCACCATCCCAAATGGAAAAGGAGCTCTATTAAGGTCGGGACTGGGTGGTTGTCCCCGCTGTTGATGTAACGATTTTCGGGGCATCAACATTTTTGGCGCTAGAAGGAGGGCATCCACTATGAATGGCGAGTAAATCAAAACCTATAGACCATTCATAGAGTAAATCACCCTCCACCTCTCCTCGGACCTCTTGTTTTCACTTTGAAATACCAGTGTCCAGACGAGAAGAAGAAGGATCAACTACCACTGCTCAACCCCATCATACATCAGAACGTTTAAGTCCAAAGTCCCCTGAAGTTCAATCTATCATCCAAAAACTTCAAGGCTTCTCCATTTCACCTCAGAGATCTAAAGTATCTCAAGGCAGTGAGACTTCGCAATTCTGCCTACCTCATCATCTCACTAGACTTCAAATGGAAAAACTCGGCATTGAACCACCCGAATTTCCTTTACCCTAAAGGAAAAGGATTAAAAAGAACACTGAAGGTTCTAGTAGTGAGACTTTTTCTCGACCATCTTCCCTCTCATCATCTCTAGTGCGAAGTCAAACACCCACTTCACCATTACATATTATTATTCACTAGGGGTCTTCACCTTAAACATCACAATATTTTCAGTCTTCATTTCCACCTCCTCCCCAAACACCTAGAACACCATAGGCAATCGTTGGTACTCCCAAGATGGCTCAGAACACATGGAGAAGTCCTGGTGCAGTCACTATGCCTGCACCATTACATTTGTTACCTGATTATCCTGAGAAATGGTTACCAAAGTTTAATCCAGATGTTGGAACATTAGCTGACGAACACATAAATAATTTCATGTTGTCAGTTAATCTGAAGGGAGTAACAGAAGAAGATGTTGTAGTTAGACTTTTCCCCTACACATTACAAGGATCAGCTGGGTCTTGGTATTTTTCCTTGCCCTCTAGATCCATTACCAGTTGGAATACCTTTTAGGAACAATTTGTTACCAAATAAAATGATGATAGATTGTTGGCCACACTCATTAATGACATTTTGAATCTAAGGATTGAGTCAAGAGAACCAATTAAGGAGTTTAACTCCGGATTTAACAAACTCTTGAATAAAATCCCTACCGATTCCAAGCCAAGTGAACAAATTAGAAGCAAGTGGTACATTACAGCCTTACCTTCAAATATAGCCATTTTTTTAGATAGGGATGGAAAACCTACATTGGCCGAAAACATGAAAGAAGCCCTCGTTGTCGAAAAATGTATAATCACTTTGGGAAAGAAAGCTGCTCTCGAGGATAGGAAATCCAAAAAAGTGTCTTTCAAGGATGATTCAAAGAAGAAAATCACCAAATATCCATATGATATGGAGGGCCTTCAAAAGGTCCTCAAAAAAATGTCAAATAAAATGGTTGAAATTAAAAAGCAAGTAGCAGAAACCTCAACAAAGAAACCTTATAGGAATTTTAAGAAACCTGAGTCAAAACCTCCAAATGTTATATCCAATGCAAATTCAGACCTTGAGGAAGAGGAAGAAGAAGAAACAATTCCACCATCTGATGAATTCAAGGAAGAGGAAGTCATTGAATGCCATGGAATGTGGGACTTCATATTGCCTAACTCCGATACCGAAACTGAACAATAAGCCTTTCCTGTGACTACCAGGAGAAAAAGTGCCCTTGAACCTGTCTAGGCAAGTTCAAAGAAAAGGAGTGCAGGTACCAATACTACAAAGGAAAAGGTACCCACAAGGAAGCCAGCTGCAACAGTACCTCAAAATCAACCATCATCCTCCAATATACCTTCATCATCTAAGACGTTGGTAGTATCGGATTCAATGGATTACAATATTGTTGATGATATGAAAAAGACTAAGGCAAACATCACTATGTTTGAACTCAACAAATTAAAACATTAACAGAAATTGCTTCTCAAAGAATTTAATGCAGTTCCTTCTTCGCCTCTTCCCAATACTAAAGCTGCAAGTGATTCAGGACAACCACCTTCTGGTAGACTTGAGGCTACTGATACGATTCTAACTGGAGACAGATCAAATTCCCATACCCCTCCTTTCCTCTTAACATACGAAATCTACAATCGAAATCTACATAACTGCTTGATTGACTCTGGGGCATCATCCAATATAATGCTAGCTTCAGTTTGTTCAAAACTGAACATAGAACCCCAAAAGTCCTCAATTCACATTGTGCAGTTAGATAGAACCAAAGTCTAGGTCTTAGGGGAAATAAAATCTATTACTATCAGGTTATCGATTGATCCACGAGTGGTTCAAAGAATTGATATCTTAATTGCTGATATACCTGAGTTTTATGGTTTAATCTCGAGTAGGGATTGGTCTGAAAAGCTCCATGGGTATATTTCTACCGATTGGTCTCATATGTGTCTACTCTACAAGGGAAAGCCAAATCAAATAAAAATCAATCGGGAGAAAAACATGACCCATACTACCACAGAATTCGAACAGGAGAATCAACCAATTACATTTAAAAATAACATTTTGGGAAACTATTCTTCTGAATCATTCTTTGGCAATTATATTGCCCGACCATCTCCTTTCTCGGTAAACAATTTCACATCACAAATTGAAAATTTTTCAAAAACTGACAGATCAAGATGTGTTAATGTTACTGAGAATTCTGTAAATAAAAATGTTGATAATTCTTTATTTTGGTCTTTAAATTTTGACGGTTCAAAATCTAGTGAAGGATCAGGAGTAGGGTGTATTTTAGTCAGCCCTGAGGGATAAAAAACAATGCTTTCTTGTAGATTAGAATTCGAATGCACGAATAATACAGCTGAATATGAGGCCTTGGTGCAAGGATTATACAAAGATATCGGCCTGAAAGATCAATATTTAAAAGTGTTTGGCGATTCAGAGATTGTCATAAAACAAGTCCAAAATACAATCCATTGTCTCTCTAATCACCTCAAACACTATCAGTCTTTAGTCCAGGAACTTTTATCTCATTTCTTAGCATTCAATATTTCACCTATTCCTAGATCCTAGAATGCAACAGCTGATGTGTTAGCCAATGTTGCTTCTAAACTCCTGCCTTTTCAAGATTATAGCCCAAATAAATTTACATTAGAGTTGATCTTTAGGCCATCAATTCCCGACAATATCACTAATTGATGAGTGTTCAACCACGATGAAGACATTCTACATTTCTTAAATTCCGACAAATCCTACAACGATCAGATCATTGATGAAAGTGATCATGATCTTCAGATGAAAGAAAAGAATGAGGAAAATTCATTACCAAGACCTATGGTTAAACTTGAAGATCTCTACGACATTAAAGATAGGTTCAAACAGGTAACCAATTCAAAACTCCAAAGTTCTACCTTAAGATTTGAATTGATAAATCTTGGTATTGAGTAGAACCCTCAAAATATCAATTTAGGATTAGGACTTTCTGAACAAGAAAGAGCAGCATTCATTAGATTATTAAGGAAAAATAAACATGTCTTCACTTGGAAGTATGATGATGTAAAAATATATGATACATCAATCATACAACATACCATTCCAATGCTACCTGAACAAAAATCGGTTCAACAAAAATTGAGGAAAATACATCCAAACTTAGATAGTCAGATAAAATCATAACTCAATAAAATCTTAAAAGAAAAAATTATTTTTCCTGTTCGACACTCAAACTGGGTCTCCAACATGGTGCCTATTAGGAAGAAAGATGGTGACATCAGGATTTGTATAGATTTCAGAAATCTGAATAAGGAAAGTCAGAAAGATAATTTCCCATTACCTACCATGGAGAAAATACTCCATTCAGTAGCAGGTTCTAAACTAATGTCCTTTCTAGACGGTTTTTCAGGATACAACCAAATTCTGGTCCATCTTGATGGCAGACTCAAAACTACTTTCAAAACAAAATGGGGAACTTATGCCTATCAGAAAATGCCTTTTGGACTTATTAACGCAGGAGCTACATTCCAAAGAGCAATGGATATAGCCTTTAAAGGATTGATCAACAAAACAATAGTCGTCTATTTAGATGATATTACTGTATTTTCTAAAAACAGATCCAACCATTTACATGATTTGAATCAAATCTTTGAGCACTGTAGAAGATATGGTATTTCACTTAATCCCAAAAAATCCTTCTTTGCTCTAAATCAAGGAAAGCTCTTAAGCTTTATCATTTCCAAAGATGGTATTTATATTGCTCCTGACAGGATTACTCTAAAATCCCATTTCCTCATAACAAAAAATCCATGCAGTCATTTTTAGGTCAAATCAACTTTGTCGAAAGATTTATTCCCGATTTTTCTCATATCATTTTACCATTACAAACCATGATTAAGAAAAATTTAGTGTTTATATGAGGGCGAGTGGAAAAGGAAGCATTTGATTTAATCAAACAATCAATAATCAATGTCCCCGCTTTAAACACTCCTAATGTTTCTAATCATTTCACATTGCACACTATCGCGTCTGATTCATCTTATGCAGCAGTACTTATTCAGATCAATGATCACGACTTGGAAGCACCGATTTCATTCTTTAGTTCAAATTTTCAGGGTGCAGAACTAAATCACTCTGAAGTTGAAAAACAAGCCTTTCTTGTGTATAAAGCGATTAAACACTACCGGCCCTTCCTTCTAAAAGCCCATACAAAAGTAATAGTTCCTTTTTCTGCAGTAAGGCAATTACTGATCCAAAGAGAATTGGGTGAAAAAAGGGCAAACTGGGTTACAACACTTCAAGAATATGTCTTGGAAATCAAGCCAGCAAAGATTGTTAGAGGCCAAGGTTTTTGCAGGTTATTAGCAGGAGCATCCAACATTCCGGAATCAAGTGATATAGATCATATTGAAGAAATCAACCAGATAAGTATTATCAATTCTGAATCTCAATATGCAGATTTAATCTTTTATTTGAAAAATGGGCATGCACCTCCTAATCTTTCTTATAAAAACAAACGAGCCATTAGATTAAAGTCAAAAAACTTTGTTATTGTTGACGATGTGCTTTTTAGGCAAAACTATGATTCAGTTTTATTAAGATGCCTGGAGAAACTTGAAGCACAAAAGGTTTTGCAAGAGCTACACAATGGACCAGCTAGAGGACATTTTGGAGCTGACACAATAGCTCATAAAATCATCCATGCTGGATATTACTCGCCCACCTTATTCAGAGATACCCATGAGTATTTAAGGAAATGCCAAAATTGTCAAGTCTCCAGTGGAAGACAAAGGAAACCAGCTTTTCCTTTGCAACCAATTAATATCGATCAACCTTTTGAGTAATGGGGATTAGAAATCATTGGGGAGATAACTCCACAATCCTCCAAACAACATATGTATATCCTTACTGCTACTGAGTACTTTACTAAGTGGGTTGAAGCAATTCCATTAAAGACAACAAACTTTGAAGGAATTATAGAATTCATAGACCAGTTCATCATTACCAGGTTTGGTGTACCAAATGCTCTTGTTTTTTATAATGCATCTTATTTCTCTGGAAATGCCCTGTTTGAGTTTGCTATCAAAAGAGGATTTAAATTGAAATATTCTGCAAATTACTATCCCCAAGGTAATGGTCTGGCGGAATCTACCAATAAAAATCTACTCTAAATCATTAAGCGAACTACCGAACAAAATCATAAAAACTGGCACAAATCTTTAATATTCGCACTATGGGCTAATAGAATAACACAGAAGGCCTCTATAGGTACTTCTCCATTCAACCTTGTATATGGGAAAGAAGCAGTACTACCAACCAATCTAACGCTTCCTTCTCTAGCCCTAGTTCAATTTATTGAAGGAAGACCCTCTTCTTCTATCCAACTCAGACATGATCAAATTTAAAAATTAGAAGAAGAGAGAGAGAAAGCCAAAATTACTCATGATAAACATCAACAGATAATCAAGTCGTCATTTGATTCAACTTTGTCAAGTTCTAAATAGTTGCAGGATGGTGATCTAGTTCTAAAATGGGACAAGGCACATGAAGATAAAGGTAAACACACCAAATTCCAAAAGATGTAGCTTGGACCATTTCAGATCAGCGAGAAGGTAGGCCATTCGACATTCATGTTACAAGATCTATCAGGAAAGAGGGACTCTCTTCCTATTAATGGCCTCATCTTAAAGAAACTCTTCAATTGAGGAGGTAACCCCTTCTCTTTTAAATTCAGTAGGATTTGCAATTTTTAGGACCATTAGGAAATAAAGTTGTAAAATAGCTTCTATTGGCCTTTGCTATATTGAAATGTTGCTCGGAAGAAGTACTTTTAATATTTACTTTTGTAAAATAGAAATCTTAAACAAAAGGGATAATTTCTAGGAAATTAGGTATATTAACATTCTGAAAACCCGGCCACAAAAGGGTTACCAATATCAAAACAGAGACTAATTCAATCTTAGCATCCTCAACTCTTACCTTGTCATCCATTTTCTCTTAAGGAGAAAATTGTCCATCCCATCCATCCAAGTTTATGATTACTCAGAGTGTAACTATAAAATATCTGATATAAAGATAAGGGGTCTTATCACAAGCCTGCTTACCATGATCATTGGGAAATAGTCTAACAGACATTACCAACACTGCATACCAAAACAGGGTAATGGCTTATAAGCATAAGACAAGGGGTCTCATCACGAGCCAGCTTGTTCAATTAGATTACAACCAGTGAATGGCATTGTCAAATCAGTTGGCAACCAAACCAGGAGAATGGCTTTTTGTCTTACAAAAAATGGAAAAGAAAAGAAATACAAAATTTGAAAACATGTTTTGAATTCATTCTTTTAATCATACTCTGAGATGGGAAGGGTCGTGAAAAATCAAACGGTTAAAAGGTATCCCTATTGAAACAATGAACATTTGCTGGCAGCAGAGGCTCTACCTGTGACAAAGGAGTCAATTAAAAAGGCTAAGTTGGAAAGGTATTTTGTTTAATCATTATCAACCAATAAAGGCCAATTTAAAACTTACAATGTATTTAGTTTTAATAGGAGAAAGAATTAGCAAACCACATACCTTTATTATATTCAGAATGTGTGTATACTTATTTATATTAGAACTTTCCTTTTTGATAAGATATCTATGTAAAGAAAGTTCAAATATTCCAATAATGTTTTCAGAGATAACTGTTTCTTCCAGCGAATCGCCAATTGTTGTGCTATACAACAACCCCCCATTTCATAAAATCTTACTTTAGAAAATTATAATATGAAATGGGCCCCTTTTAGATTAAATTGGTATTAATCCATCACACTTCTAAAGGTTCGGAAACAAACAAAAACATTTTAAAACCTTTTTGAAATAATTAGTCTTAAAAATAAAACGAATAATTCTTTATTGTTGTGATAAAGCGATCGCAAGATCACATATCACAACAACAAAGGATGCATAACCATGACGCATTGATTCTCCCCGATGCGATAAGAACGAGTAACCAACGGTTATCGAGAAAAAAAATAATAAAAGGCCCCTCCCCTTTGCTCCAATACGATATCGCAATCGGAAATCGGGGAATGCGATATGAATATAACAAACTCTCATCCTTAAAACTCCATATGCGAGTCAAGCGATATCGCTATCGGCGATCGGGGATTCAATACAAACTTAAATAAGATTGCCCAAGGCTTCCTCTGATCACCGATTGCGATGAACCCAAATGCGACTTTCGAAAATGATTGATATGATTTCGCTATATTATATTAATTATCATTGAAAGGCTTTTCTCTTCCCGATAGTGATTCTCTTGCGTCCAACCACCAAAAAATCAAATCCACGCTTAAACGATTATTCGGCAAGTAAAGGATATAATGAGCATTTAAATGATTGACCATAGAGATGGTACCTTTGATGGAAGTAGCATGTAATAGTGAAGTCATGGATTGGGGGACTATATTATCGGATAAGTTGGCTACAGCTATTCTTGAATTCAGAAACAAATCCCGTGTTACTAATAGGTTCATCCCTCCATTTTACTTTAGTGCCTATATTTTGGATACCCTCTGTTTTAATTCTGAGTTTCCTATGTTAGGGTGGAGATGGACTCCACAGGACCCTATGCCTATTCTAATCAAACCAACAATAATTAGGAAAGCTCATTATAAACATCATTTATACCAAGTCTGCAATGGATTCATGCTACCTATTTACTATGCAATTTTTGATAAAGCTGCCCCTAAGGTCTCCTCTCAGGCAGAGATTGACTTGATAGCCTTAGGAACCTGGTTTGGAGAAGAAAAATTCACTTATGTAAGAGTTTTTGGCAGTCATGCTAGGCCTCATGTCCTCCCCTTGTACATACCAGACAAGCTATTAGCTTTCGAAATAGCATATCAGCTTACAACTGCATCAGTGACAAAAAATCTCAGAAATTCAAACAAGCAAGTTTGGCCTCCTTTTCCTCTAAGGTGTGGCATCTATACTCTGCATAATTATAAACATGCAGAGAAAGAGGCAGAAAAAATTAACATCCTAAGTCTCGCCACTTTGCCTAATAGACGTTTTGACCCTAAGAAAGTCATCTATAATGCCCTAGACCAGGCCAAACTCACTAAATTTGAACATAAGGAAGATGAATTTGATGACCTATTCTCATCAGCTGAATCAATATTCCAGGTGCAGCAGCTAGCTAGAATGAGATACCATGATGACGGGTTAGTAGAATTTAATAAACTTAGAGAGCAGAGGTTGCAAACTCTACCTCTAGATTTGTTAGCTACTACCCCAATGATACAATCAAGCGAGCCTAAGTAGCAGCTTACCAGCGAAGCTCCTGCTACATCCGAAATCTATGAAGAAGTCCAAAGAAGAGAGCAGGAGGAACTCTGGAGGCTAGAACAAGAAGAGGAAAAGAGGAAAGAACAAGAGGAATCACAGACGAAAGATAGAGAGGAGGCAGAAAAGAAAGAATAGGAGAGAATACGGGAGGAGGAGCAGAAAAAACAGTAGGAGCAGAGCAGCAAGGAGGTGAGTGTCGATACTCAAATGGACCCAAGATTGCTCGAGGAATTACAACAATTTAATACAATTATAAGCAATCTTGAGAGCTCAATGGATGTCGATACATCCAAAGCGGCCGATACACAAGATACAGCATCAAAGGAGGTTCCAAGCAAAGGAACCAGCGGTCTACCCCCAACTACAGCAGTGGAAATAATTCCCAAGAATCCTTCCGATCAAATTATTTTTCAGGTGGAGGACATTCCTCCACTAGATGTTTTCTATAGCCCAAAACACAGGGCTGTAATAAAGAGACAGCGAAAAAGGAGAAGGATTGATCAATCTTCTTTGTTCCCTAAACAAACGATAATAGCCAATTTGGTATGGAGGGAAGAATTCGACCCCTCTGATGACCTGACAAAGTTATCTCAATATGCTGGTGCCTATTCGGCAACCACCATGGATAAGGCATCGGAGGTAAGCAATTTGTTGAAAGAAAAGGATCAAGTGATCACTTCGCTGCAAGCGCAGCTATCGGAGGAACAACATAGGTCAGAACAACTACAACAACAACTGTCCATGCAGCAACAGTTAAATAACTAGCTCAACAAACAGCTGCATGAAGAGAAACAGAGGATCGATTCGGGAGTGATTCAGAGACAGAAAGAATTATCAGAGGCATTATCAAAGTTGAAGGCGATGAATGAACATATGGCAAAGACAAAAGATGAGAAAATTGCTCAATTATCAGCTCAAGTAGAGAGGTTCAAGAGTCTTCCCCAACCTACTGAGTTCATAGCATAGGCAATGCAGATTAACAAGGAATTAATAACACAAATAAGATTGTTGTGTGATGAAATTTCTCAATTTGAACCTCTGTGCGACATAACAACATCTATAATAGACAAATCAATTGATGCTAGGCAGGATTTAGAGTAAGCCAATGACACTTTGACAGGTTTTCTTACTTGGAAGGACTCCAATGAGGGATAGGCAGCAAACTTGCCCAAAATTTTGGAATCCCATAAAGAAATCGTATTCATGGAGTGGCAGTCCCAATTAATGAAAGCAGAGAGAGCGGTTTCTAGATGCAAGTTATCTACGAACAATTTAATTGACTTGATCAATAATACTCTCTATTTATCTAACATGATTTCTCAATGTACACCAGGTAAATTATTATCAACCAAGACATTGGAGTAGTCATGTAACCAAGAGCTAGAAAAGAATGGGAAATTGATCTCAGGAATTAAAATTTTAACTTGGGATACCTATTGGTTGTTCCTAGTAAAACCATACGGCTAGAGAGCCACCCTCAAATGCCTAATGGATGTAATCAAGTGTATCATTCCTGATATACATGATGCCACCTATGCTGCTCAAATCAATTCTCACCTCAACCGCCCTCAAGAAGTGGAACCAATGCTGGCAATATGCCAACTCAGGACAAAGGGCAAACAGCCAGAATGATGAATCATTGCTACCGATTACCAGGTCACTGTGGGAGAGATATTCAAGATCGGATTATACCAATTTAGTAGCATTTTAATTTTGTAGTTTGTTAGCTTAGTTTAGTATTTATAGACCCTTTCATGTATTTAGAAAGGGTCGTAAGTTTTTGTATATAACTTAAGCCTGAAGTTGCACTACTATACTTCAGTCATATTCTTTTATGAAAACTGGACCAATCTTTCCAAATTTTGATAACGAAGATTTGATGTGAATGTGCACTATTGCCTTTATCTAAAAGTATTTCTGAATCGGAAGAAGGAATTCAAATTGCGATTGGCGTAGGGAATAATTCACAGCTCATACGGTACTATTATCTATGTCTGAATTTATTCCTTTTATGTGAATTGGTGTTTGGTCATTTTTGCTATTATTGAATATGTGAATGTGTTTTAACAGTAGATTTTATACTTTCCACTATTGGATGTTTACAGTTTGCTATTCTCTCCATCATGCATGTATCAGTAATATAAAAAGAGAAGTGTAATATTGTTTTATCAATTACTTCGTTCAACTATTTGAATGAAGCAATTATCATTTAAATGAATTTCTTTGTTTATTGAATAGTTTCATCTATATGCCTATCAGCAAACATAGATCATTAAAAGTTGCACTTAAGAATAGAAGCTTCCCGGGATAAAATAGTCATTTATGTTTTCGCTCATAGAATAATTCCTCCATTTATTATCACTTATTAGAAAACAAATCATTCATCCACCCCCTTTTATTCATTACTGGGAAACTGGTCCCATTATATCCAGTCAGAGCCACCATCCCAAACGGAAAAGGAGTTGTATTAAGGTCGAGACCAGGTGGTTATCCCCGATGTTGATGTAATGATTTTCAGGCCATCAAAAGTACCCTGGCTCTCACTATCGTTATCAGTGAGAAGTCTCGCATTTTTTAACGGTATACATCAATGACCGGTAATCAAACGATTTCTCACATTGTTGACTTTAGATCATTTACTACCATTGTGTAGAAATGTGCCATGGTGTTGAAGACCTCGGGTTGCATTAGTATTCTTTGGTTCACTTGTCAGTTACTCTTGTTGTTGCTAGTTAATATCATTCCACCTTATATGTTGTTGTACTTCATGGCGACATCCTATATGCTGGCATCTGAGTTGCAATGTAGTACCATCTTATTCCATCATGTTCATTTGGTACTATTGGGATCAGTTTTTGACATCAGTGATCAACTCCATCTTTTAGCCTCATTGATCATCTTCTTATATGTGATCTTCAGACATGTACTTGTTTAATCGTGATCAGATGATCCATTATGTACTTGTAGTTCCCTATACTTGTATAGACGGTGGATTCACTTGTACTCGATATGCAGACATTCTTTACTGTCTCTGAGCATGGATATGCCGCCCCAGATAATTGTTTCTTTCTAATCTTCTTTTGCTGGCTTGGTAGGCTGAAATCTAGTGAAGTCCATCTTAGTTTTTGACAGGTTTCCTTTCCATATACTTAATACATTTCTACCATCATGTTCCCCTTCGGACCTCATATATTAGGGGGCATCTATTATAGCTCCAAATATTACCTTATGTGTTTATGATGTTTGGTTTATGGCCTAGGGCAACCCCTCCTTCCAGACTTGGTCCAAATATTTAAATTACAATGTTTTACTCCCTATGCGTGACTTTGCCCTGTATTAAACATGTGTACATGCGGGTCAGTATATACCCAACCTGTGTATATGTCTTAAAACACTTAAAAAAAATAAATTTCCTTAATTATGGGTAGAAATCATGGGTTTTATCTCTTGATTACCTATTAATGCCTATGGCACAACTGTTCTAGCTGTTCCCAACTGTTTCCCAACTAAAAAACTACTTTGCGAGAAGTATAAAAAGACTTCAATGGGAAGGCCTTAAGGAGGAGAAAAAATTCAGAATTACTCTACTAAGATTATCCCCTAATCAAGTCTGAATATCCATGTGCTTCAAGCACTTCCCCAATTTCAGGAAACCTTTGTTTCCTTGAGATTTGATATCCTTTCACTTGTGGGAGATATCCTTGTGTTGCTTATGGAAGGACCCTTTTGAAGACTGGGACTAGATGGACCTAGATGACGGTTCTTCTTGGAGTCGGAAGATGAAGACTCAAGTGAACTCTTTCTTTGTTTTGATTATAGTTATCTACAACAAAAGAAACATTGTCTTGTTCCTGATATCAACTTCTTTCATGCATCTGATGTTGTTGTTATGGTTTATGTATGAATGACTATTTCAATGTATAACTAATCATATACTTATATGTTATAATGTTGATTTCACTGTAATTCTTTATCTATATGATTTTGTGCATCTTTGAATTGGCCATTTTCCAGGTTGAAAGATCATGAGGAGTTGCAGAGGGTTTGAACTCTGGCTATAACTACTCGAACGAAGGACCCTTGGGTATGTACATCCTAGCATAGTTTTCTCATTTAAGCATTTTTCCTAAGTTATCTGCATGTTTCTTGTTGTAGATTACTCATGCTCTGTAAGGGCTTTGACCCAAAGCCCTAGGGGACTTTATACCTTAACATAATTGGAAACTCCACTGGGGAAAACAAGCTTGTTGTTCCTAGTTTGGGTTATTTAGTGCCATTCAGGGCTCAGCATTTTGTTGGGTGCGGAGCCTGATTATCTTCTGTATTCAAAGGTCGCAACTTGATGTCTACCCCAGCTAGGGGGTCCAGGGGTTGTTCATTAGGCGGATGATCTGATGGTGGAAGTTATGTTTAGTTTAGCATTTTTTGGCCTAGAAGGCAACCCCTCACTATATATGAGGGAATTGTATTGCCTCTATGTATCTCTCTATTTTGAGTGAGGAAGAGGGAGGAAATTGAGAGTGGAGAGGGTGTTACAGTGGATCTATTGTAGGTTGTATCTCTTCAGTTTGCTAGATAATATAAAAAGAAGGACTGGTTGTTTCACCATGAACGTAGCCCAAACTGAGTGAACCACGTATATCTGTGTCTCTCTTGTTTTATGTGTTTTATGTGTTTATATTTCCACAATATGTTATGTGTTTTGTTGCTCTGTAATATATAATTTTCTAACACTCTCATTTTGCTTGTTGTGACTATATTGTCTGCTTCTATAAGAACTCGGACTTCAAGTCTGATCCTTGCCATCAGGCCTCAATTTTTTTTTTTTTATTGTAAACTTTCATATACACACCTTTGTCAAGTTACCGAAGTGTATACATGCTATTTTCTCTGAACTGAAGCCATGTATATGCCAGTTTCTTTTGGTTGAAATGTGTGTACACACAGCTGTGTAGAGACACAGTTGTGTATAGATTTGTTTTGCATGATTTTTTCAAGTCTTTTTTATCTGGAAAGATTTGTTTCTACTTCTTGAGTGGTCAGTTTATGTTTATAGATTTTAGTTTTATAGTGAGCCTACTATTTCAAGTTCTCTCCTACTTTGAAGAGTTTTGGGTTTCGGTTTGCTTTACAGTGAGTGTTATCATTTGTGTTTGAACACACAAGGCTTCTTTTAGAGGCTCTTGGTTGTTCTATTTTTCCATAATAGAAGGTTTCTTGCAACCTTTGTGTCAAACTTCATTTTTATGGTTTTCTTGCTTTGCTTCCCATTACTTTTGTAGCCATTCACTTCTTCTTGCTTTTTGAAAGTGTTTATTGATGAGTTTAAAAGCATGATTTTCCTGATTTAGAACTTGAGATGTTAGAACATGGACATATATGACTAGGTTGCTTAGAGGATGAGCAACAATTTCAGTAGGGGGTGATGATGAGGCTCATTAATAGGTAGACTATATGGGTCACAATGCCATTCTCGAGCTTATTAAATCATTTTTTCTCACATTTATTCACATATTTTGTTATATTATGCTTAATGAGACAAGTAAAGATGGGTTACTATGTCATGTGTCCTAATGTGTGTTAAATGTAGGAATTGGAGAAAGCTTAAGTTGGTTTGGGTGTAGGAACTCAGAGTAGACGAGAAAGAGAGATTCAAGGAGGTGGTATCCCTCCTTAACTCCTCCAAGCAATCAAAGATCTCCCACTCTATCTCATCAACTAAGGTTCACTAGCAGTCAAGCATGTCGAGTTCATTGCCAAGCAAGCTAATGCAAGTGAAGGAAGAGTTAGACCCACTTATACTGAAGTCAGGGAGCCAGGTATCCCTATTTTCTAGGAATTTATTAGAACCTCCATTTTTATATAAATAAGAACGATAGGAGACTCATTATGATTCAAAGTTTTGGTAGCAAAAGTGGCCACTTTAGCTGCAACACATTTTCAATGTCATGTTATGATGTATTTGACACTTGTTATGATAATGAGAAATTATCTTTTGATCCAACATTGAGTTGACTCAGGGGACTAGATCTCTTGTGTTAGGTCCTGACCCTAGCAGAAGAAGTTCCTCTCTTGTATCTGTATTCTTAGGTTAGAATGTTGATTAGTTGTTGCATTTTATTCATGTCTCTTTTACCTTAAAATATTGATTAAGTTGTTGGTTTATTCATGCTTCCTTTAGCTTAAAGGATAAATTAGTTTTCGTAGTGAAATAGAGTAAAATAGATAAAAAATCTTGTGATAGTGATCCCTATCTCATCTCCCTCATGGGATCATTATTAGAGGACCCCACACTCATTGCCCAAAAATAGAGTTTGACCTGTTTTTTCCATTTCAAAGATTAAGTTTCAGCCTTAGCTAGTTGTCAATTCTTGCAAAAATTCATAGTTTTGATTCTTATTTTTAAGATTTTTTTAGCTTAGAAGTAGTTACTATCGTAAATCTAGTTCTTAGCAACAGCTAGATCAAATTTTCCAAATTCAAATAGGCTTGTCTACATTGGCATGTAATGAGATGTAAATGAAAAGAGACACGTGTAATTCTAGGTTTGCTGATATGGAGGAAGGGAATCCTCCAACCAACTCCATCTATATCTTCCCCACCTTTTGTGTATGCATGCAACCCATATTTGGAACCTTTGTCTTTTAGTCACCATGAAGAAGTTGTCTTAGTTGAGTCTGGCCTTCCTAGAATGTTGGGGTTGGCCAAGGGTGATGGTAATGTTGCCACACTTTCACTGCTATCATACACCGTTCCAACACTTTATCTCCCCATTCTTTCCCTCCAAAACCTCTCATCCAACTTCCTATAGTAGCTTAGGGTATCCTGTAGCCATTCATGACATATTGTAGTAAACCTATAGCATCATGTCTTGACCCTATTTTGACCTAAAATGATAGCCTAACCTAGTTTATGAGCATTTTAACCCTCAGCTTGGATTCTATGACCAGAAGTGCCACCTAGACTAGTCCCTTCACTCCTTTCCTTCCTGCAAGATCAAATATCATTAGCACTTTTATTTCTAAATCTAGAAATTAGAACTTTATCTATTCTGAAAGTGTGGATGAGATAGTTAATGCATGAATGTTTGAATTATGAAATTATACAGTAGTCTTCTATTTTAAAGAAACCCTAATAGCTAGGTGATTAAGTGCAGGATTATCATGGTTTTCTTTCTACAAGTTATTTGTCTCATCTCATAGATGGATGATTTGTGTCATGTCATAGCATTTACAAGTTGGTAGCTTTCATTTCCTAAATTGACAAGAATTTACTTTCTTTGAACTAGAACTAGCCTTTACATTCTACTTTTAGTAGTTAGAATCCTTGTAGTTTAATAGAGGAATAGTCTGGAACCCTAATGGTCAAGTGACCTAGTTGAGAGTGACATGAATAGAATGATGCATAAGTTGTGTATGTAGCATTGTCACCTCTAAGTTTGTACGAAATCCTAGGTTGATAAAGTAAAGTTGGTAGCTCTTGGAGTTGCAACATCCTTGTTACAATAATGGGGCTCATCAGTTGCAACACTTTGGTGTGGAATGACTCTTTCTCATGCTTCGTTTGTTAAATGTTGTATAAAAGGAACCAAAGAGTTACATCCCATCTAGACTCAAATTGAATCCTTTTCAAATTCCTCTAAATGTACCCCAACATTCCTAGATAAACTTCTCATATACCATTGTAGTTATTGACATCTAAATATTTCAAACTCACAAATTTCCCTAAATACTCTAGCCATTCTAGAATACTCACATTGACATACCTAAACATGAAAAGAGTTAACATAGTTTTGTAGCCTACATCTAGAGATAGTATTCCACAATATATTATCCTCGAGGCCTTAAGCATAGTGTAAAATAATATACAACCTATATTTAAATCTATAATATATGTGTGAAAACTAAGAGTGAGATGAGTGAGTCTAGGGAATATTTTTGACAAACTTGTAAGTCCATCATCCAACTATTTTTCTAATCCTAAATTCATCCAAAATGCACTACTTCCAATTTCACTAAGTTAGGAACCAAATTTAAAATGTTGATAAGGCTTCAATTTCTAGGCTTAAACTACACCGTGCCCTTAGATATTCCCTCTAGTCTTTCTCAATTTGATGGAAATGCTTACATAGAATGGTTGCAATGTTTCTATTGGATGATTATTGAGTTAGATCTAGCACTTCCCACACCAACCTGATTTGGTAAATATTCCATCACTCTCAAGCCTAATTCTATTATAAAAATTCCATACAATGGATAAATATCTTATAATTTTCCTACATATAAAACAACGAAACAAAGGTAAATGAATCCCCAATATTGAGACCAAGAACAAGAAAATTATGAGATATCTTCATGAAAGAAACTGTTATCACTCTAGGAAACTCTCCTAGGTTGTAGCTCAGAGATGCCTAGTAACATATAACCTTCAATATTGTTCTCTGAACTATTGGAATAAATGATGGTTCAGATCAAGTTAGATAATCATTTCAACTCTACTCTCACTCAAGACATGCATGAACACTCTCACCAATACAAGGCTTTAGACCACTAATGCTCAATAATTTATAGATTCAATAGATATATGGAGAATAATGATCGTACCAGTAGATTTCATACATAAACACATATGAATGGCCAACTACAGGAAGTAAATGAGACTTGCAAATCTAATTTATCAATGCAGAGATAAGATGGCAATTATCTGGCATTAGACATAGTAGAAAACTTGAATAACCTATTCAAGTGGAAGCATAGAACAACAAAGAGAATGGACATTGAACATATAATAGAAAAAGAATCTTATATTGCTAGAATGAAGATGAAAAGTTTGAAGGAACAGAGGAGGAACAATCTCCAGAAGTTGAACCCTTGTTACATTTAGTTTTTAGCTATTTATAGCTCTTTAGAATGATGTTGAGCCTTCTGAGGCTTGAGAGGACTTAATCTATCCCTTTGTCTTGTTTAACTGTTTGATCTATGAGTAGGCAGCATGGCTCATAGGTTTCTTCTTCTGACAGAAGAATAACTACATTTAGATATTCTGGATAGTTTTTTGTGTTGTCTAGGAGCTCTCTCATGCTAGAGATGCCCCACAATTGGTTTTGATGAGTTGTGCTCGGCTATCGATGGGATGTGCTACTCCATGATATTTTTATTTCGGGCTAATTGCATGTTGTGTTGTGTTCTACTACTTTTCAGGCTCTTTGTTGGTTTGGAGACGAGTTGCATGTAATGTGGCCCTTTCAATGGTTTAACAATGCATGCTTTATGTTGAAACAGAATAGCACTGCCCCATTGTGGACGTATGCCTTAAACAATGTTTGTTTCTGTTTAAAATAGAAAAAACAACAATCACTGAGAAATCCCACCCCTCTGTGTCATTTTCAAACTTCAAAATTCACCAAAAAAGGTTTATACTCCTCTTGGGTCTACCCTTGCAGTGACAACACATCTCGATCATTGATCTAGGAGTCCTAGATCCAACAGTGGTGATCCATTTCGGGCACCTCTTTCATACTAGAGATAACTGCCCAATGAGGGAAGTTTTCTCTCTCCTCGTCTTAGACACGTGGTAGCCTTTATATGGCATCAGGTGGAGCTTAGCCTAAACCACTTACTATGCATGGCCCACCCTAAATCCTACCTTTTTCACAATTTCTTTGTGTTTCAAAAATGCGCCAAAATAGTGAAAATCATTAAAAAATGGACTTTGGCTAACTTGAAAATATATATATTTTGCTTCCCGGACCCTTTGGGGTTAGGGCTTCATCGCAATCGGCAC
>APFE030897993.1:0-11061 GCA_000404065.3 Pinus taeda
GAGTGGAGAAGAATGGCAAAGGGAAAAATAAGAATATTTTTGCAACTACACATGTGTGCAAGGAACATCATAGACATTGTTATCATTACAATATTAATAGTCATACTAAGAAAAGTGTTGGAAATTTAATCCAAAGATGGATCCTACGAACTACAAGTAGGAGCAATGCAATAAGAAAAATCTTCTAACAAAAGCAAGAAAGGAGATAGAAAGAAGAAGAAAATGTGGGAATGTTTTTCTAGAAAATGATATAGAAGTGACCCTAATTATCCTCCATAACAAAGAGGAGAATGATATGACAAGGTTATTCCATATCAGTTCTAAGATTAAAAAAAAAATGGTAAAGTAGATTTGTTCTTTGATTCCAATTCGTAGGAAAACCTCACTATGAAAGACATAATATGTAATCTTAGTTTAGAAATGCATAATAACCTTCATCCATACCCTTTGGGTTCAATGAAAAGTGATGCATAGATAGTTGTGATCAAGCAATACAAGCTTAGATTTGCTATTGGTGAAACTTTTATTGATGAAATACGCTAGTATAGAATCCATTGATGTCTATCATGTCGGGTTTAGTAGTCCCTATATGCATATGAGAGATGTTTTCTTCATCAAAAGGAAAAAAACCAATACCTCCTAATCAAGTTTCGAAAATATTTTCTCAGCAATGCATAGAATGGAAAGTCAAAGATATCTCTAGTGTATGCACAACAAGCTAAAAGATCGACTAACTCAACCAATAAGTATATGCTTCTTTTTTTGAGACAAAACTATAAACATAAAATTTTAAGAGTTTTGAAGATATCCTTCAATGAATGTATCAAATAATAAAAGAGATATTATAGGCATACAAAGAAGTGATCCAAGAAATAAAAGGGATGCCAACCAAGAAGGAAGTGGAGCATGAAATATAGTTAGTATTTTACTATCTTTTACAGAAATAAAGGAGAGTAAAAAAAATCCATATTAGAGTAGGATAACATGAAGAAAAAATTACAAGAGTTGTTGGAGTAATGAATTGTAAGATCAAGTACCTCACCATGTTATTCGACTACCATTTTAGTAGACAAGAATCATGAGACTAAGAATGCGTATTGATTATAAATATTTGAAAAAGATCATTACCAGAATCAATAACAATCTCCCCATATCAATGATTTATTAAATCAAGGACAACATATAAAGTAATTCATTAATATGGATTTGAAATCTACATATTTTATGGTTTGGATCAAGGAAGAAGACACTTGAAATGTTGCCTTCAAGGCAAAGAAAGGTCTATATGAGTGGTTAAGAGTAATGCCTTTTGGTTTGAGTAATGAATTGAATTACCTATATGTGTTTAATGAATGATTTGTTATATACATATCTAAATTTATTTTTCATTTATTTAGACAACATTTTAGTCTTTCTCTTTATTTGGGAGGAGAATGTTGAAAATTTAGAAAGGGTATTGGTGACCCTAAGCCTAAACACTACCTGCTAGCAGAGATAAGGAAGTGTGAGTTTTTGAAGTGTCCCTTGGCACACTAGGGACTTGTGGCTAATGTAGGTGAGTTAAATATTGATCCTACAAACATAGATGCCAATATTAAGTGGCATGTTCCTACTAATGTCACTGGCAATAATTTTGTAGGAGAAACACAATATTTAAGGAATTTCATGACATCATTTTTAGTTTTTGCAACATTGGGTGAATCCATGGATATGTTTCCTACCTTTTAGTGAAATGTGATGTTGAAATTTTTAATTTTAGATTTTATTTTTTATTTTTAAATTAAAGAACTCAAAACTCATATATGTATTATGAATTTTGTTGTTTAGTAAGAAACAATTTGTAGATAATTGCATTGTGCTTTTAACAATATTTTTTTCTCAAAATATTAATATCATTTAATATTTAATTAAATGATTTTCCTTGCAAATTTTCAAATGATAACGTTGCATGTAAGTGGATATAGGATTCAACGAAGAATCTACATGCAACAAGTCCACCATGTTCTATTGAAGAGATGAATGGATTTCATGTTGTAGAAGTTGTAACTACATGAAAACTTACATAAATGGGAAGGATTATGGAATCTCGAGCCATAGATTAAGGGTTTAAAATAAATTGATTGATGGATTTAAAAGCCCTCGATTGAGGTATTTTTCTATAAATAATTATTTTTTGGTTGAAAAGCCTTGATTGAGGTTTTAAGCTTTTAAAACTTGGATCAAGTGTTTGCATGGGCCATTTTCTCATTCTTGGCTTTCCATAATATGATATTAATATTCATCAATTCATTTACTTCATGCTATAACATCAAGTGGTAAGACTTTGCAGTGAGCTAAAACTCAAGTTGCAAATCAAGTCGTTCAAGGTAGAAATTGACTTGATCTTGTTAGACCATGTCTTATAGTTAAACATGAATAAATTAAAAAGATGTATAAATAGTTTTCTTTGATTAAAGATGATAATCAACTATTTTTATTTTCTTCTAATCTCTTCTTTCTTATTAAAAAAATATTCATTATTTAGCATGTATGATAAAAATTGCTTTGTAATCTTTACACATTTTACATATATACATAACTCATTCATAATCATAGATATTCTTTTCTATTGATGAGATAAAAAAAATATTGTACAAAATATTTATAATGCAAACTTTACCCATTAAAGAAACCTGTAAAAGGGAATGAGACTATAGATAAAAGATGGAGATGAATTTTAAAACTATTCTCTAAAGCAAATTTAGATTGTAAGTAAATTTTACATTTTCTTATTTAAATTGTTAATTTACATAGAAATAATTACATCTAATTATTATATTTATTCAATTAAAAGAGTTACAATGTTAGTAAAATTTCCAAAATTACTCATGACATAATTTTCATAAAAAGAATTAATAAAACAACATCAGATAATCTAGCACTGTTAGAATAAAATCTATCTTTTCTTATATAAATATAGTAATTAAATTTTACACTTTCTTATTTAAATGTTATTTGAATTTTAATTTATATGGAATAATATATTATTATTTATTTTATATTGAAGAGTGTAAAATTTCGCATATTACTCCAAGTTTCAATAAAAGATATAGTCTAGCTATTGTCAAAGCTAAGATCTATCCTTTTATATAAAAGATGTTAGAACGTTGACGTCAATTTTCTCCTTTAAAAAAAAACACATATTTATAGGTGAACAATTAATAACATTCAAATGTTTAAAAAATTGGAAAGCATGATTTTATCCAGCCAATGTTCTTCCTTCTCAACCTTTGAAAACCCTAAATCATGTTTAAATACTTATATTATATTTAACATTATAATCGTCCCAATTTCCTTCCACATTCTTTTTCCGGATGTGTTCATCTTTCTGTATCCAATGAAAAGAACCAGAATGTCCCGAATCATGGAAGAACCTGATAATAAACCTGAAACGACGAAAGAAAGGATAGGGACCCGCTGTGGAAAATAAGAGAAGCGACTAAAGAAATGACAGGAACCAGAGACATGACTCTTCCATTCTACACGGCGGTGTGCCTCTTCCATTCTACAAGGTGGTAGAATGCTCCTTTCATCCATAGCTATTCAACGCATCTTTCTAAACCTTCATTTGTTTTATTTGATGGATTAGAGAAACACCGACTTCACAAGTGGGAAATAATATCTTCCCTTCTTTGACTTTGGGACAATTTTATCTTTATTGTCAAAAACATTATCTTTTGGTGATCTTCATCAATCAAAGTTAGGTAATGAATCTGACTTGGAAATTAAAAGAAATCTTTTCCTCTCGTTGATGTTGGGTTATAGTGTTATGATTGTGATAGTTGTTAGTTCCATTTACATTTATGGTAGAAATAGATTTAGGATTATTAAGAACCCTTGAGGCAGTCAAAATTCTGAAGTTTGACAGTTGTAACCAAGATTTTTATAAAATTTCTGCTTGATTTTGTCATAATCTTACAGGAGTTTACATTATTTTTAGGGTTAATTTGTGAGCTCTTTAGACTACGCTTTCCAAATTGGGATAAAAAAATATCTTTTTTCCATAGTCATTCAATGTATTTTTGCAAAGATTCATTTAACTAAGTTATATTTATATAGGTAGGTTATGGAGGTTGAGGAATTGCCCAGAGTGTTAAAGTGGCCAGAATCCAACCAAAAGAATTTCAAGAAATCTTGCACTAGCAATGTTTGAATCAAGTTTTTGATGGTGGAAATGGATTTAGTACCATCAAAAACCTCATGGGGCACCCAAAATCTTGAAGTTTGGACATAGCTTTAACCTAAATTTACAAAAATCTCGACAGGATTTTATAAAAAAACGCAATCGCAACTTGGTTAGACTAGGGCAATCAATTTTAGTAGAAAAAAGTTTGACATTCCATTAGTTTTGAAAATTTTAAATAGATTACAAATTTTTAAAAAATTATATTTAAATTGATATTTGGCAAATTAAAATTAAAATTTTTGAAAATTAAAATTTCTATTTTTTTTTCGGCTCATCTAGATGAAATGAGTAAATTTAATGGGATCTTATAAATAGAATCGTCAAAAATGAAACTATATATATATATAATTTAATATATATATATATATAATATTATAATATTATATTATATAATATAATATATATATATACATACACATAACACATACACACACACACACACACACACACACATATATATATATATATATATACCACCAAGTGTCATAATAGTACACACATCACATTTCAATATTTATAAACATTTAATATACACATAAAATAAAATTAGCTTTAATAATTCCATAAATATCTCATCTGATTTTTTCATGCTTTACATAAATTTCAAAAAGAAAGTTAAATTTGGTTAGTTATTTCCTTCCTATTATATTTAGGCCGATAGACCTTCCTTTTGAATCAGGGCACCTCACATTTTCTTCTACCCTTTTGTTGTGCCTATGACATCTCTTTGCCTTAAAATTAGTTAAGTTATGTAGGATAGTTGAATTTAATTGCACTTTATTGTGAAACATTATGTTGGGAAAACAACTTCGCCTTCACATTTGTTAAGCTGGCATTGGGAGAATGTAGCATTTGTGATATTTGACGAGAAAATAGGACTGCAGTTGTGATATTTGACAAGAGAAGAGGTCGTTGGGGTTGTATTCGGTAGTGTCCATAATGACTATAGCATTACCTTTGTTAGCCTTGACAATTTTCATGTCAGGGATCTTTCTGTTTTTCTTAAGGGTTGCTTCTTCATCTCTGGTAATCCAGCACAAAGGACTAGGCTCGATACAAACTCAAACATACTTTTCTTCAAACAGATTGACACCAGATGTAGGGAGAGACCTAGAGAATCCAGTTGTTACTGAAAGAGCGCGAGACAAGAGATGATAGAGGCATTGTTGGGGAGATAAAGCATGGATGGATCTCTCAAATATTGAGCTATGCCCACGTTGAACAAGCTTAATAATGTCTGGCAGCAAGGGTTGTCACTGCCACCGATATTGGTCGATTTATAGAAAGGCTTGTCCGGCTGCAATTTATAAATGTAGTGTAGGTCAATCAGACACTCTGCATCAACGAACACCATGTATGATAACAAAAGTAGCATGGGCAGTAGGAGAGTCTATGTCCTCATTGTTCTTATCCAAAACTAGTTATCACTAAAGAATGATTGAAAATTTCAATGCAATAAAATAAATTAGGGTAATGCATAGACCAAGTTGTAGTGTAGGTTTGTCGAATTTAATTGCACTTTATTTTGAGACATGGTGTTGGGAACACAAATTCTTCTTTGCATTCGTGATGTTGGTGTTGGGAGAATGCAACAATTGTGATCTTTGGCAAGAGAACATGTCAGAAAGGTTGTATTTGGTAGTGTCCATAATGACTGTAGCATTACCTATGTCAACCTTGATAATTTTCATGTTAGGAATCTTTAGAAGTTTCCTAAGGGCCGCTTCTTCATATTTGGTAATATTTATTTTTGGTACCTTTTCCCTTCTTATTAGCACAATACATTCTTATTTGATTACCTAAGTAGTATATATAGGCTGATTTTTGACAACTGGTATAACATATTAACTCTTCAACAAGAAGCCGGATACTGTACTCCAATACATTGTAGGTGGTATCATATAGATTTTGCCTTGACAGATTAACAATATTTGACTTTGAGCCATTTTTATTTGTTCTCCTGTGTTGTTTTAGTTTGAATCACTCAAACTTCCTGTTTCGTTTATTTGCGGTATCCTTGAGTGCCTTGTCACATCTTTGATACATCGTTGTATCCACTCCATTCTTCAGATCCACACATATTTCATTCACTTATTTTAGGTGAAGCTTACATATTTTAGACAATGATTGAAGGTTGATCCAACTTATTCTTATTTTTGATCCTATTAAGGACAATATCAATGCTAAGAAACTCGTTCTGTTTCTTTGGATTAAATTTTCATTTCCTGTCATCTTGCATGCCCCCTGTGCAACACTTTGGGGATTTGATGAAACCCTTATCCATAATTATAGATACATTTTTTTGCAACAAGATTTCATAGGTCACATGTCACAACTAGGGTTTTATGTCTCAATAACTTTCTTTTTTAAGAAAAACATGAGACCATCCTTAATTGATACTGATATTCCTTTTTGTTTTACGCGGGTTTCTTTCTTCAGATACTCGAAAGCCTTCTTGTCTTCGAGTCGACCTAAGGCACAAATCCTTTCTTTTGGGTGTCGTGGAACCGTGATGGCCTCAGAGTAGTTAATACCACAAATTTGGGTGTTCTTGCCCTCAAGACTCGTAACATCTTCCCACAATTATATTGGTATTGGCTAGGAGTTACTGATCTATTGGGATTTTGAACCATTTTCAATGTTGCTTTACATTATTTCATATTTTTTTTAACCAAAGTCTGGCCATGTTACAATTATGTTGAATCTAATTATGTGAAAAGAGGTACAGTTTATTTGTACACTCGAAACCGTTTTTTCGATGTAAATCTTATTTTTTGCTCAAACAATCTGGGTCTAACTATATTGAATGGGTTAGTTATTTTTGACTATTGTTGCAAAATTTTCTTTGTTAGAGGAACCTCTATGAACTCGCAGTTGCTCGGGAATAGTCATCTACATGATGAGAATTAGTTACCTAGAATCCCCTGAGATAGAGATGCCTTTCACTTGAACATGTGTTTTGGCTACCTCAATAGGATACCCAAGTGCATCATTGACAAAGCACATAAGAGAGAAGCTAATGGGAAACCTATCAAACAATACATTGAAGAATTATTTTTGGGAAAATCACCCATTGACACAAAATTTTGGCTACAAATTTCCCGAAAGAAGTCCTTATTATTATGATAAACTAATTTCAATGCCTAACCATCCAAATATGTTCGAAATAAGTTTGGTAAGATATGACCAAAGGCTTTATAGAGTATATATTGGGAAACAAACCTCTTGGATCAAGTCCTTGGTCCATTAGAAGGATTCTACACAACAATCAAATTGTTAAGGGATAAATCTCCTTTCCAGTGATTAGAGAGACCTTTTGTATGTATTATGCCTCATCAATATAGTAATGATTTAAGGTTCATAATTGTAGTTACAAGATGTTTCAAGAAATAATTATTGGGGTTTTGTGTAGAAACATATGATAATTTTCTATATTCTTCACTATCATAATTGAAAATTTGTCCCAAGAGCATTTTTACCAATACAAGGATGACCATGCAAATGAACTTGGTATCTCAAATGGCTAAGCCTACACTATATCATTTTCCAATATGTCATACAAGAGAACTCTTGTCCATTATAATATGGAGATGGTTAGCATGACTCGTAACAATTTCTTATGTTACAATATTGCAAACGAATATGGTCTAGGGAGTCACATCAACTCAAATATTCTTCATAGCATGAACTATCATCCCAGGGGATGACTAACCCAAATATAATGAAAAACTTCTCATCGTAATAGTAAAAAACCGTTCCTTTTGTTCTTCACCCATATAAATTTGGCATGATATGACATATCATGTTGCTTTCCATGAGTTAATGACCACTATCCCTTGTAACAATTTGTTGTGGAAATTTTGGAAATGAACATGGTCACAACATGATGGTCAGTGAAAGTTATTGACAATGTGAAATGGTGATTCTGAATGATGAGTTGAAATAGTGAAAACAAAATTTCTATTTTCTTAGCAAGGAAGCAAAGAATCTGTTATTTTTACTCTTCATCCAAATCACTCATTATAATATTGTATAAGTAATGTACTTTAATTCCTCCGTCTACCTAGAATAGCTCTCCCACCATGAATGCATATACCTTTTTGTGGACCTTAATCCAACTGCACCCATCCTTCTTCTCTACCTTGTTTTCTTTCATCATTTTCCTAGTCCTTTCAATATCACCCCACCTACCAGCTACACCATATATGTTGCATAACAATACATAAGGCACACCATTTTTAGAGTCCAACTCAAACAGTCTTTGTGCCGTAAATTCTCCAAGTTCTATGTTGTTATGAATTCTACAAGCACCAAGCAAATACGCCACCATAGTGGCACCAAGTTTCATTGGTATTTTGTTGATAAAGTTTTGTGCCTCATCCAAGGACCCTACTTGGCCAAGAAGCTCAACCATGCAACTATAGTTCTCCATTATAGGTGTTATGTGGTCATGACGACTGATACAATTAAAGTAATGTTTTCCCTACCCAATAGGCCTACATGGAAGCATGCAAACACAACAACAACTAAGGTGACATCATTAGGTTTAGTACCATAATGCAACATCTGTTTGAAGAGTTTAAGGGCCTCCATGCCACAACCATGCATAACATAGTTTTTTTTTTATCATGGTTGTCCATGAGACCACATCTTTGTGATGCATATTTTCAAACACATTGTGAGCACTCCCTAAACTCCCACATTTCCAATACATGTCCACAAGGGCACTTCCAACAAAGACATCATATTGAAATCTACATCTAACTATTCTCTACCATTTTGTGTGGAATTGATGTAATTAGGTTGAACGATGAGGCTATATTTCATAAGAATTCATATGAATGAATGCTTATGCAATCTACTTGCCATGGCATCAAAACGAAATTGCAAATGGTAGATATAATTTGGTTGGTGAGATGCATGTAGTCAAAATTCACATACCTGATCTTTTAATATTGTATGCATACTGAAATTTCAATGTTTATAAATAAATTTATTTCCAATATTTTATGTTCAATTATTAAATTTATAATTTAATGAAATTTAAAAAAATGGTATAATAATAAAATATTTGATAGAATTTATGGGGCAAAAAATCTATGTTATTTATTCAATAAATAAATTAATTAAGATATTAAATATAATATGAATAAGTTTAATCATTAAAAAGGTTACAAACTCAAATTTAAAGGTGATAGAAAGAGGTGGAGCATCTACACTTCAACTTTAAATGTTTTGGAACCCTCAACTTGGATATCATTGTCTCAAATTATTCCCTCTACCATTTCCATCTTTCTTATTTACATCACCATTGCCTAAATAAAATTCACCATTGTTGCTTAAGTTTTTTTTATTATTATACATTTGTTTACTCCTCTCTTACAATCAACCCCATCTTACATCTCCACTTTCGTAAATAGTCATACATATTCTTCTCTAACTCATTCCTAATCATAAATTTTACACAACTCATTTATAATCATAGGTATTCTTCTCTATTGATGAGATAAAAGACATTGAGTAAAATATTTATAATGCAAACTTTACCCATTAAAGAAACTTGTAAAAGGGAATGAGACTATAAATAAAAGATAAAGATAAAGGTGAAGATTAAAACTATGCTCTAAAAGAAAATTTAGATTGTAAGTAAATTTTACAATTTTTTATTTAAATTGTTAATTTACATGGAAATAAATACATCTGATTATTATATATATTCATCTGGAAGAGTTACAAAGCTGGTAAGATTTCCAAGGTTACACATGACATAGTTTTCATAAAAGGAATTAATGGAATAACATTAGATAATCTAGCGTTGTTAGAGTAAGATCTATCCTTTCTTATATAAAGATGGTAAGTAAATTTTACATTTTCTTATTTAAAATGTTATTTAAATTATTAATTTACATGAAAGAACCTGATCATAAACCTCAAACGACGAAAGAATAGGGACCTATTGTAGAAAATAAGAGAAACGACGAAAGAAATGACAGGTACCAACAACTTATATAAATCAGAGGTACGACTCTTCTTGTCAAAAACATTATCTTTAGTGATCTTCATCCATGAAAGTTAGGTAATGAATCACTGACTTGAAAATTAAAAGAAATATCTTCCTCTCTTTGATGTTGCGGGCTATATTGTCATGATTGTTATAGCGGTTGGGCCCACTTATACGACCATGGATAACCCAAGTAAAAAGCCAAAGTTTCTGGCCACTGACATAATTTTCAGTCCCAATTATGGAAGAACCTGATCATAAACGAATCCTCGAGGTCGGTTGATGTATCGATGCGCACTGTGGAAATAAGAAAAGACTATGAAAAATCTGACGAGGGCGAGAATCTTCTCTTCTATAAAACAAAGGGGTTGTCTAAAGATCTTACAAATTTGCGAGGACCTTAGATTTCTGGTTAGAATTCGGTAAATTTTTTTCTAAAAATCAGAGTGCTATTTTTTTAATGGTAGAAATGGATTCAGCACCATCAAGAATCCATGAGACACACAAAATCCTGAAGTTTGACAGCTATCACCAAGATTTTTTAAAATTTCTCCCTAATTTTGACATAATCTTACCCGAATTTACATTATTTTCAGGACAAATTTGTGAGCTCTTTAGAGTAATCTTTCCAAAAATTTGGATAAAAAATATATTTTTTTCCATAGTCATTTAATGTATTTTTGCAAAGATTCGTAGGGGAGAAATTGCCCAGGTTAAAAGTGGTCGGAATCTAGGGAAAAAAAATTCAAGAAATCTTGCAATGGCAATGTTTGAGTCATGTTTTTTTATGGTGGAAATGGATTTAGCACCATCAAAACCCTCATGGGGCACCCAA
>APFE030898001.1:0-12526 GCA_000404065.3 Pinus taeda
TGATGTATGCTGACCCTGAGTTTGCCAAGTGCTTCTTATGCATGAAAGGAACTTGAGAATAACCAAGGCCAATTCTCCCTTACCTTACCCTTTTCCTTTGAAATCTTTTCAGTGATAACATATAGATTGCTTCCAGCCACTCCCTTTTTGAAACCTTGTTGTTGTAGATAGTTATCCAGTCTTGCATACCAAGCTCTATGAGCTTGTTTCAACCCATATAAATCCTTTTTCAATTTACAGACTAAGTCCTTTCCTGCTATTAGATCAACACTTTCTGGCTGCTCCACGTAGACTTCCTCCTTGAGTTCCCCATTTAGAAATGCTGATTTCACATCCATTTGATAGATTTTGAATCCCTTTGAGCAAGCAAATGCCAAGAACATCCTGATAGCTTCCATACGGGCCACTGGTGCAAATGTCTCTTCAAAGTCAACTCCTTCAATTTGTGAATAGCCTTTGCAGAAAAGTCTTGACTTGTTTCTGATAACTTGTCCTTCCTCATTCATTTTATTTTTGAACACCCATTTGGTTCCTATTACGTTTTTGTCCTTTGGACGAGGTACCAACTCCCAAGTCTTGTTCTTCTCAATTTGGGACATTTCTTCTTCCATGGCTTTTACCCAATGAGGATCCTTACTTGATTCTGCAAATGTTTCTGGTTCTGCCATGGATAGGAGGGAAATGACTTTTCTCTTGGGTGTGATTGTTATCCTTCTTCGGGTCTGCACACCTTCATCTTTATCTCCAATGATCTGCTCTTCTGGATGACGTCTTTGGACATACTTCATCTTTGAAGGGGTATTAGGTGGTTCTCTTTCCTCTTCTTCTTCTTCTTCTTCCTCATTTATTTCTTCTTCTTTAGGTTCTTCTTCTTCAATGAGAGAGTCATCTTCATGTTCTTCAATTTCCCTTTCTGGAAGATCTTCATCAACCTTTACATCAATGCTTTCCACTATTTTCTTCAGTCGATAATTGTAGCACTTGTAAGCCTTGCTCCATGTAGAGTATCCAAGAAATATCCCTTCATCAACCTGAGAATCAAACTTTCTAGGTGAGCCATCATTTATTTTTATGAAGCACTTCCTTCCAAAGATCTTGAAGTACTTCACCGAAGCAGGTCTTCCTTTCCATAGCTCATAAGGGGTTTTTTCACAATTTGGTCTTAATTGAGTTCGATTCAGTGTATAGACAGCTGTCTCTACTACTTCTCTCCAGAATTTAGGTTGTAAGTTTGCTGCTAATAACATTGTTCTTGCCATTTCTTGGACTGTTTGATTTCTTCTTTCAACTACCCCATTTTGTTGAGGTGTTCTAGCAGCCGAGAATTCCCTTTTAATTCCATGGATATTACAGAATTCACTAAACTCATTTGATGTGAATTCTCCTCATTTGTCTATTCTAAGGCACTTAATTTTTGAATCTTTTTCATTTTCTACAAGGGCTTTTAGATTCTTAGAACACTCCAAAATTTCAGATTTATACTTTATGAAATATATCCACATCATTCTAGTATAATCATCAACAAATAACACAAAGTACCTTTCTCCTTGGAGTGCTTGATTTCTAGTTGGCCCACACACATCAGCATGGATGATCTCCAAGGGCTTCGATGTACAGTGTTCCTTTGTCTTGTGGGTGGTTCTGGTCCGCTTGTTATGTTGACATGGACCACACACTGCTTGATTTGGTTTGAACAGTCTTGGGATGTCTTGTACAACTTTGATCTTGCTGATATTAATCATATTTTTGAAGCTTGTATGTCCAAGTCGCTTGTGCCACAGCCAACTCTCATCTGTCTGACTCAAGTAGAATTTATTTTCCCGAATCTTGTTCAAAATGTAAATGTTGTCTGGTGTTCTCACCCCTTTTGCCACAAGTTTCCCTGAGGCAGAGTTCCTTATTTCACAATCTTTGGTGCTGAAAACAACCTTATCTCCTTGATCACAGATTTGGCTAACACTGAGAAGGTTTTGTTTGAGTCTGTCAACTAGCAGAGCATCTTGAGATTTTCCTTTTCCATTGATCAGAGTAACTGTTCCTTTTCCCGCAATGCTGCCGCTTCCAAAAGACACATTCCCTTCCTTTTTGCTCAGTGAGACAAACTTCCTTCTGTCTCCTGTCATGTGTCTGGAGCACCCACTATCTACAATCCACTGGTTTCCATTATTTTGAGCAAATAGAGCCAGGCCACATTTTTCCATGCTGGAGTTCTTGCTACTCGTATTTCTTCCATTGAGTGGGCAGTCTTGTTCATAGTGTCCATTATTGTAGCAGAAAGAGCAAATCAGATCAAATTTGGTCAAGGGATCAAATGAATTGAAGGTTTTGATTTGTCCCTACCTTTTGGGGGCATATGAGTTGATTACTCGGTCCTTTAGTGTTTTCTTTTCACTTCTGCGAGCCATACAATGTCTGGCTTGATGACCGAAGTTTTTACAGTGAAAGAAGTGTCCAAGAAAGATGGTTTTGAAGCAACCACGGTTTGAGTCAATTTCCTTCCTGGGAATTACTCCTCCCTCATCCTTTGGATTTGCGATGGACCCTTGGTGGAGTACAGGTTTGTATTTGTTGTACTGTCCATGATTTGACTCCACATTCTTCTTTGGAGTAATTCTCTCTTCATTCTTGGGATCTGGGATGCACTTTTGATAACATACTTTTTCATCTTTTGGATTGCAGGAGAGTGCATCGTCATAGCTTTTCACACTATTCTTAGTGCTTGAGGATTCTCCTTTGAAACCTATTCCAGAGTTGTCATATTGAGGTTTTTGATTTTTCAAAATAGTGTCAAGTATTTGAGAGATTTTACAGCCCTTTTTAATTTGCTCCAACTCCTTTCTCAGAGACACTATTTCGGCCTTGCATTCCTCACAGGTCTCTTCTTTTTCTTTAAGTTTTGCTTCCAAGAGATCTTATCTCCTTCTTATTTCCTCGTTTTCCACTTTGAGAGAAATGATTTTGTTCCATAGTTTCTCATTTTCTTCAATGGCGCTTATTAATAGTTCATCTACACTTCCTTCCAACCCTGAGTCATCATCATCTATGAGTGCCATGAATAATGCTTCTTGGCTTTCATCATGATCACTTTCCTCATCTGATTTCTTTTTGATGACCATAAACTCATCCTCATTAGACTCATCTTGCTTGGAGAAGAAGTTTTTCTTATTGAACCCTTTCTTTTTGTATGCCATTCTTTTAGAATTTCCCTCATCATCACTGTCATGTTTATGAGGACATTTTGCTGCATAATGACCTATTTTACCACATTTAAAACAGATAAGAGGATACTTGCCTTTAAGCTTAGATCCTCTCTTTAGCTTTTGTACAAATTGAGCCAATTCAGATTCCACATCTGACTCATCACTACAGTCATTCCTTTCTTTCCCTTTCTTTGACTTTGAGGCCTTGAATGCTGCATCTTTGGAGCTTGGCCCAACTTTCCTCATTTCATAGGCAGTGAGAATTCCATGGAGTTCATCCATTTTGAGGGTATCTAGATCCTTTTCTTCTTCTATAGCACTTACTTTGGAGTCAAATCTGTTTGGAAGAGACCTTAATACTTTTGAACAATGGTACTTTCTTCCTCTTTTTCGTCCAATCCTTTCAAAGAATTTACCACTTCAGCTACTCGGAGGAGGTATGCTGCAATATATTCTTCATCTTCCATCCTCAAACTTTCAAATTGTCTTCTGTGAGTTCGAAGCTTTTCCTTTTTTACTTTTGAGTCTCCATCATACAAGCCAACTAGCTTCTCCCACATTTCTTTGGCAAAGGTACAGTGCATGATTTTTGTAAACTCAGAATCAATGATTCCACTAGTTATGGAGTTCATGGCCTTTCCATTTGTGATGTAGGCTTTCCTATCATCTTGGTCTGTTGGAAGGGTGGAAGTCGTTTGGTATTCATTTTGACAAAAATGCCAGACTTCAGGTCCAAGGGACATTAAGTAGTAGGTCATTCTTTTCTTCTAGAAACCAAAGTTAGTGCCATCGAACAAAGGAGGTCTTCCTGATGCTTCATGATTTCTCATCATGGCTGCAAATCCTTCTTCAAGCTATTAGGCTTAGTATGAAGAACATGTGCTTCGATACCAATTGTTGGAAATACTTAGAGGGGGGGTGAATCAGTATTTATTTTTTTTGTTCTAGTGATTACCAAAAGCATATATAGATATGTATATGTATACATAGAACAGAGAGATCAATAATCAAAATAAATTCTTTTATTAAAACTCAAGATAGTGCAATGAAATAAATATAATATAAATATAAATCTGATTGTGAATTAGTTGCCAAGCTCCAACTTGGACTTAAGTGAGGCTCCAACCTCCAAAGCACCAACTCTGTTTTGCAGTGGTTCTGCACTTAGGAGCACCTACCCCCAATGACTTCAGTCCTATTCAATTCTCAAGCTCCAACCTCTTGGGCTCCAACCCAACTTTGATATACATTGGTATGCTGCTGCACTCTATTCAGCTTCCGCTGCTTCTGCTACCCCTTTTGTCTCTACTACTTCCACTATCTCATACTCAGGGTATTCAACACAACAACCGCACCTATCGTTCTCTTTTGTTTTTGTTTTTATACATTCTCATGCCTTTTTCCATTCGTTTCCGCTTGCTCGTTGTCTCTTTGGCTTCCTCCTCGCTCGCTTGAGCTTCGGCTTCCTCAACACTCGCTCAACCTTCTGGCTTCCCTTCTCCATTCGCTTTAGCTTCCTATGCCATGTCATCCTTTTATCGCAATCGCCACTTCCGGAGGTTCGCACATAACACAGTCGATTGCCGATGGTCGATTCTCCTGCTGGACGTGGTATTATATAAACTGCAATTGATATTCTCGTCGGGTCCGCAACCTTATCGCAATCGGCAATGTCAAGGAAAGGTCCACTTGACACTGTGTTCCCTCTGCTCCAAATTCCCGATGCGATAATCGCTATCGGCGATCGCAATGGTCCACTTGACACTTCATGACTTCCACTCCCGATGCGTCGGATGTGATATAACAATAAACAGAAGTTAATATACCTATCGGGTCTGCAACCTTATCGCAATCGGGGGTTTCCCTTGGCGGAGCTCCGATACGATATCGCTATCGGTGATCGCAAGTCGCACAGGGTCAGGTCCAATGCGATATCGCTAACGGCGATCGCAAGTCGCATATGGTCAGGGCCTTACACACTTGTGATACCCACTCTGAAATGCTGATGCGATAATCGCTATCGCAAATCGCAAAGGCTCAAGCCTCGACAGCTTGCGATGTAGCAATGCATCTGATAGCTATTAATGCATATATAAATGGGTTTTGCCTCCGATAGCTCCCGATTGTGTAATCTACTTCCTCTGATGGCTCTGTTTTGGCTCTGTTTTCTATGGTGGCAGTTGCACGCATACATGTGATAGTTGTTAAATGCATGTGTATAAGCTCTCTGATCGTTGTTTGCGTCCTCTGTTGCTTCGATGGCTTTCTGCGTCATTTGTTTGCTTTTTCTACACCTCTGTTACTCTGATGGCTCTGCTTGTAGCTGTTACCTGCATACATATAAGTTCTCTGATTTCTTATTTGCATGCCTCCATTGGCTCTGTCAGCGCTTTGTGCCATTTTCTCCTCTGGTGGCTCCTCTTCTTTGGCTCTATCTCCTTCCTTGAATATTGCCATATTGACATCAATGACAATCTGTGTCCAACATAGCAAACCATGGAGAGAGAACTGAAATAGAAAATAAGTGCTCTCCCAATAACTGGTCATCAACCATTCCTTCTTCACCTGTAGGAAAATTTAATCTAGACAAAAATCCTGCAACAACATTTTCCTTACCAAGCTTATCAGCAATAGTTAGATCAAACTGTTGTAATAAAAGTAACCATCTTATAATCCAAGCATTCACATCTAGTTTATTCATTAAATATTTGATTACAGCATGGTTAGTATGCACAAACGTTTGATTGTCTGTAATATAACGCCTGAATTTGTTCAATGAATGCATAACAGCCAGGAGTTCCTTTTCGGTCACTGTGTAATTTAGTTCAGCCTTTGACAGATTCTTACTGATAAAATAGATAGCATAAGGCAATTTTTCGTGTATTTGACCTAGGGTTGCTCCTATGGCTTTGTGTGAGGCATCAACATGAATATGAAAGGGGAGGGCCCAATTTGGGCCTTAGAGAATCGGTGCAGTGGTTAAATTGTCCTTTAGGATGTCTAAGGCCTCTTGATAGCTTTTTTACCATATAAACTTAGAGTCCTTGGCCAACAAACCAAATAAAGGAGAGGCCAACTTACTGAAGTCCTTTATGAACCTTCGGTAGTATCCATCTAACCCTGGAAAATTTTTGACATCTCTCTGCTTTTGAGGAAGTGGGACCCTTTGGATGATAGCTATTTTATTTGGGTCCACCTACAGTCCTTGCTGAGATATTGACTGACCTAGCACGGTCCCTGCAGTCATCAATAATTCCCATTTTTCAAGACTGAGAGATAGCCTCATTTGATTTCATTTGTTTAGTACTTTTCCTAGGTTGGACAGAGCTTATTGAAAATCACAGCCATAAGGTGTAAAATCATCCATATAAATTTCCACCACATCATGGACTAATTCAGCGAAAATACTCACAACTGCTCTCTGGAAATTGGCGAGAGTACTGCATAGGCCAAAAGGAAGGACCCTATAGGCAAAAGTACCCCAAGGAAAAGTGAAGGTGGTTTTATCCTAGTCTTCCAGGTTGATCTAGATTTGGTTGTACCCATTGAATCCATCTAGGAAAGAGAAAAACCTTTTCCCTGCTAGCCTATCTAGAACTTGGTCAATGAAGGGTAGAGGGAAATGGTCCTTCTTTATGGCTTTGTTCAACTCCCTGTAATTGACACAAATTCTCCACTTACCATTTTTCTTTGGAACTAACACCAAAGGAGAGACCCACTCACTATCAGAGGTAGGGTAAATGAATCTTGCATCTAGCAGTTTTTGCAGTTCTTCTTTGACTATCTCTTTAAGAGCTAGATTCATCCTCCTTTGGGGTTGTTGGATCGTCTTGCAACCTTATTTTATGTATATGTGGTGAGTACACACTGAGGGGTGTACTCCCTTCATTTCATTGTAACTCCAAGAAAAGGCTTCTAGATTTTGCTTTAGCATGATGCATAACTCCTCTTTTTGGAGAGCAGAAAGAGATGGACTGATTTTCAAGGTTCTCTTAGGGCCAAATTCTATAGTTTTGACATGGAGTGGTTTGGAATCGACCAAGCATAAGTCAATTGGATGATTGTTCTAGGTTTCCTTTACTACATCTTCTAAGTGCAATGTACTGGGAGTTGGACTTTGGAGTAGGTGTTCAATAAAATCATCCTCGTCCTATTGTCCTCCCCCCATGGTTGTTTCTAGAATAAACTTCATCTTCTTCCTTCTCCTCCAACCATAAAGGTAAATCATGCTCTATAGATGGCTGAGCAGGAGGGTATAGAACTAACTACTTGGACATATGCCCATTCTTGATGGTCATATTCCTAGCTTTGTAGCTATTGTAAGCATCGGTAGTGGCCAACCATGGTCTCCCAAGGATGAGAGGGTAACCAATAAGCTTAGCCTTAGGCTGGAGAACTAGGAAATCTGCGGGGTACTCCCTAGAGTCAATGGAGACCATCACATCCTCCAAAATCCCCTCAGAGGTTACTATGGAACAGTCTACAAGTTGCAGAACTATTGTGGTCTTCCTCAATGAAACTTGGAGGTTGAGCTTTAGCATGGTGTCCTTGGTCATCACATTAATGGCAGCCCTAATATCGATCAAATTGTGTGGGACATTGGTGTCATTGATGTGCACATCTACTACAGGGCTTCCAGGGTCCAAATATTTTGGACAGATTACTTGCCCCATCATTAAGTCAGACAGTTATCCAATGACATTAATGGTAGGGGCATCCCTTCTTCGCCTCCATGGATGCTTGAAGCACTTCTCCTTAATCAAATTATTGTAAATAGGAACATCTTTTATTGCTTGGAGAAGTGGAATATTTACACATAGATTTTTCAATTCTCCCAGAAGTTCAGTCTCTTCTGGGGTAGGCTGGAGTGGTTGGGTTAATCTCTCAGGAAAGGGTGGATTCACTTTAAGAATGCTTTCCTCTCTTTCTTCCTCAACCTCTCTAGGTGGAGGTGGAGGTTGGTTATCTGGGATAACTCTCCTAGATCTCAGGTTAATCTCCTAGATTTCCATAGCATAAGTTGGATTTGATGTCTCTCCATTGTATACTTGTTGAGCTTGCCTATTTTTCGAGTTCGAATTTGGCTGGGTAGGCATCTGGGGTTGCTTGGGTGGAGCAGACAGTAGCTGCCTTGGTTGGGTAGGTGGTGGAGGCAATAAAGCAGGAGCATTGTTGTATCGGGGCCTTCACCCCTGGAGCGGTGCCTTCCACTGAGGTTGTGGCAGAGCATAAGGTTGAAATGACTGGTTGGCTGGCTGGGAGTGATACTGAGATGCAAAGGACCAAGGATAGGGTGTATACTAGAAAGGATGAGTAGGGGGTCCCCAAGAAGGTATTGTTGTGGTTTGGTTGGGGTTGTAATATGCATGGGACAAACCTTGCATGCCCTATTGGTATGATCTAGGCCCATGAGGTCTCCTTTGGTTTATGTAGCAGAGCTGCTCAGTGACCCCCTTCAGCTCCTTGATATACAACTTTGAGTCTAGGCAACAAAGGGCACTTGTCTATGGAGTGGTTTTCTTCACAAACTGAGCAAATTTCAATAGAATTGAATGGACATTCATTCCTAGGATGCCTCCTGGTGCATCGAGGACAAAAAGTGGCCAAGGCTCTCTCTGCTTCCTCCTGCTTTCTCTTATTGTGCATAGTGTCCATTTGCAAGGAAAGAGTTTGTAGAATATCACTTTTGAAATCTTCTAGCATGTTTCCAATTCCACCCTTGATGTATGAGTTGGAAGAGGATGTGCTGACCATAGGTTGACTACCCCTCCCATTCTTCCTAGCTTCTCTATAATGGTTTCTAAAGATAGTCTTGATATCCTCATAAGGTAATTGGTAGATATCTCCTCCTACTAACAAGTGTAGGGTATCTAGGAGATATCCCCTTACTCCCCTAAGTAGGACCAACTTTAGTGACTCAGGGTTAGCTATGCACCTGGCCCTTTTGTAACTAAGTTGGAATCTTTCTTCGCAATCCTCTAAGGATTCATCATTGCATATAGTCATCCTAAAAAATTCCTCTTTAGTATCCTTTGACCAGCAATAGTCTATATATTTGTTGTTAAAGACTTGCTGCATATGAGCCCAAGTTGTGATGCTATCCCCAGGTAAACCCATGAACTAGTGCAATGATGCATCCTTGAGGTTAGATGGAAATAGTTTTAACTTCTACTCATCATTTGTATAGTCATAGGTTCTACATATAACAACAAACTCAAATAGGAAAGTGTTGGGGTCCTCTGTGGTCAGGCCATGGAACTGAGGTAGGGTAGAGGGGCTTATATTTTTCATCTTAGTGTCCCCATTGGTTTCCCTGATGGGGAAGGCACCCTCAACTCTCTCTCTATTCCCTCTATCATTTCTATTTTCAGCCATTGGTTTAGTAGGAATGGGTTCTTCTTCTTCTTCTTCTCTTGTAGGTTCTTCAAATATGTCATGTTTCTCACCTAAGGGTTCCTCCAGTTCACAGCCACCGAAGAAGAGGGAAGGTTGGTTGTTTGATGTAGTGGGGGAATTTGGAAAAACTTTCCCTAAGTTGTCCCTATTCCTACAAGGCATGGAAGGAAATGTTTTTGGTTTGGTTTTGTGTTTTCTTTTCAAACTTGGAAAGTACTTTGCAGAATTGAAATTTCTAACTGAATGAAAAAGCTACTTGTCGGATTGAAATCTTGATCGAAAAATGGAAAGGAAAGAAGAAAATGGAAAATGGAAAAAAACTGAAACAACTAAATTACTTTTACGGAAATAAACTAATGGCAGAATATTGAAGACAAGAAATAGAAGAAAAGAAAGCAGTAATCACATTTTACTCAGACACCTCCCCAACAACGATGGCAAAAAGTGATGAGTGCCAGTATTGTAGCAAGGATGTTGCAACTCCTAGACTACCAGCTTTACTTTATCATCCCTGGTTTCGTACAAACTTGGAGGTGACAGAGTGTATACACAAGTAAAGGTGATGATTTTGCTTGTCACTGTTCAGCTGGTGAGATACCACTGGGGTTTTCAAGCCAAACTTCTATGGAGTTAGAAGAAGCTTGATTTCTTGATGGAAGAAAGGTAAATCTACTCTAAGAGAGAGATACTCTACTGCAATAATGGAGAAGACTGAAATCTAATGCTAAATCACATCGTTTCCTAATTAACTGCTAAGAAATTATGCTTTGCAGGAATGCTAAATCAACATATACCAAATTCTACTATCTAATTTATAGAAGTACGAAGCATCAAACATCACTAATGTGTAAGTAAAGAGAATGAACTAAATTTCTTTTTGACTTTTTGTGTTTTTATGAAAAATCAAGTATGCAAACTAATTTCTTATGTTGATGTGGCAGGTGAATTAAGGATGTTTGAGGATGGCTGGAAGGGTTATGAGATGGTTGGATGGTGTGGGAGACCCTTGGGAGGGTTTTGGTGTCTTCGTATAGGTTTTCTCTCAATTCGGCCTCAAAACAAGCCATTTCAGGAAAACCTACAAGATGTACTAGAAACCTAGAGGATTCCCTATAAACCTCTAGGACACAGCCAAGAGCAAAATGTGAGGTGTTGGAGGTGATGGAAGGCCTAGGAAAGGTGTTTGATGGGAGGAATGGAGTCAGAGAAGGTCTAGGATCACTCATAAGTCAACATCAAAGATAGCAAATGGTTGGATTCACTCAATGTGCTTGGAAAAAAGGATGAAAACTAGTGAAGGTGATGGTGAAAACAAGGGATGGCTAAGGTGGATGGAGTGGAAGGTGGTTGTTAGCTATGAAGTATTAGTCTCCTCCTGAAGCACTTTCTCTACATAAAACATGTATATCTTCCAAAAAGCTATGTAAACAAGAAAAATTCTTATAAACTAGAAAAGCATAATTAATGAACTAACTGCCTACATTATGCATGAGGAAAGTTATTGAAAGGAATGAAAGAATGGATGATATCTAATACAAAAATGAAGATGAAAAATATGACAATGGAATCCTACCTTTCAAAACTAACCAAATACTAATTTAAAGACAACAAACTCCAAAGCTCATAAAGGAAATAGAAATCTGTGTTTTTAGGGCTGCTTAAGGGTCCCTTCCTCAAGTCATGATCCCAGAGGGAGGAAGTGAGGCTGAGATACCTGTTGAAAACCTTATGATGCTCCTTTTATCCTTGCTAACCTACTACTGAAGTAAGACACAAATGGAAGCAAATTATTAAACAACCAATCTAATCTACACTACTTGTAATGGAAATGCATCTAAAAGCAAATTAACAATGAAGATATGAAACTACACTAAACATACATGTAAAAGAAAGAGTAGACTTGGATGCTAGGGTTGTGCCCTAACCCAAGAGCTTCAACCCTCTAAATTAACTCAGTGCTGGCTCAAAACAAAACTCATTTTTATTACCAAAATAGCAAATTACATCAATAAAACTTTCACAAGTCTAGAGCTCAAAATTAGCATAGATTTTTACAATAAAAATCTGAATCCTAATGAGTCTCTAGGCCTCTCTACTTATACATCTAAAGTCCCCAACGAATTCCTTATAATCAGGGAGGCTTGGCTCCCGAACTCGAGATAAACTAACTCTTTGTCTCTCACTTGCTCGACTACCTTCTAATCCTCATGGATTGGTTGCTTGCACTCCAAGCTGGTGTGATGGATGGAGGAATATTTGAACGGGGGATAATTAAATGAGGAGGATTTACATCCTACAACCCCTCTCCCTTGTCTCATTCAAGTTTTAACCTTAATATTTCTAAAATTCCTTGATTTTCTCCTTCAATCCTGCATTCAATGCATATTCATCCACTAGGCATAATATGAAACTCTAACTCATCTCATAAACAAAATATAATCAAAAACATGTAATAAGATATGAGAAAATTTGGTTTTACTAAGCTAGGAGGTGAATTAAGGACCATATAATTACCCAATGATGAGGCTTATCACTTGTTCAATGCCCGATAGTCAATACAGAGCCTCCAGGTCCCATCCTTCTTTTGTACCAATATAATCATGCTCCCACAAGGAGATGAGATTGGCATGATGTGCACTTTTTGTAATAGTTCTTACATCTTCCTCTTGATCTCATTGTTCTCCATAATAGAGTGTCGATAGATTGGTCCATTGGGCAGCAGCACACCTGGGGTCAGATCGATGGAGTGCTTAACTTGATAGTGTAGAGGTACCCTTGTGGGTGAGGCGAAAATATCCCTATACTCCTCCACGACCTTATCCATTTGTTCCTGTTGTGTATAGGAGCCTTGCCTAGAAGTTGTGGTCACAACCTTCTTCTTGCCCTAGGGGTGAATCATAAGGAAAACAAATTTCCTGGTCTAGGAAATG
>APFE030898005.1:0-21213 GCA_000404065.3 Pinus taeda
CTAATCAAGATCCCAAAAGATGACTCACCTCTCTGTAATCATCTATATATGGATCCCTCATCACAGAGATCCAGAGGCTAGAATTTTGTAATCTATAGAGAAGTGTTGTTGGTATTCTGGTGTATATTCATAGTGTTGGGTGATTTTGCTTTGCTTGAGGTGAAAGAAGGGCTTCTTAGCTGGAGGATGATGCTGGGTCAGAGCTGTTCATGGTTGTAATCCTCTTGCTACTTTTTATCTGAATAAAGCTATTCTTGTTTCCTTCCATATTCTGGTGTACTTGTTTATATATGCTTGTATATGGTTAATGTACATCTAATCCTGCATTATTTATGAAATTAGATCCTTGTTTCTTGCATACTAGTATGTTGTTGTGACTCTATAGGTCCTTTTGAAGCTGAGTAGACAAAGAGCGAGTGGAAAAACCCTATCAAGAACGAGAGGGAATCGAGCGCAAGACTCAGGTTGGCCCTCTTGGTTCTCCTCTCATCTATTTTCGTAAAGGGAATCAATAGTAGACTTCGATTGTTTGTTTCTAAGATAGCCACCCTTCTTAGTGGGAATAGCAGCATCCGTGTGGACACTATTCCCGTATAGCAAAATGGTGACTCCACTGGGGACCGACTAGATTACTTGTTAGCCTATCTATCCTTGTTTTTTTCATAAACATACAAACGGAGCCTGAAGTCAAGCCAGCTAGCCTTCGAACTGCATTTGTCATACAAATGCAAAGTAGATCAATGCTGCTTCAGTCAATCTTTGGGTTTTTATTTATAAGTTAAACAATAGATCTGCAAGCAATCTAATTGCCCTGAGTGGTGGCTTTACTAACCTCTTAAATCACCCTTGTGTTTTTACATACATTGATCTGTACTTATTCAGCTTAAACACCTGAACTAAAATGCAAATTGTGAGCGAAGTCTCGTTCAAAGTCTTACACTGTAACCATCGCACCCTGCCTTCAAGGCAGCCTGTATGCATCGCACTTCCCGAATGGAGTGGGTGCGCTGCATACTGAGTTTACTGTGTAACAGGTGCGATGGTCAGGGAGGATTGATTTTGCCCTCCGACTGTGGATTTTTCTCACTGTTTTCAGTCTTATTCAAGAGTTTTTGCTGTCGGTAATCAGTGTGCTTCTGTGAATACCCCCTTCTCTAGCATTGTTCCGCCTCCTTAGTGCAAAGAACTATAAACGTTTTTATGTATTGTGCGTCGTTTTAGTTCTCTTTTGCAAAAAGTAACATAGTCGAACTTTCGTCTCGAGATATAAAAGTGTCGTAGCTGTCATTTTCAGTTTTAGAAAGCAATCCCATTGTTTTAGATAGTTGATTATACGGTTACTATTGCATAAGATTTGATTTACTAGTTTTAAAGTGTCAAAAAGAAATTTCCATTTCAAAATCGCAAAGTGTCTCTCTTGCTTTCACTTCGTTTTGAAAAAGAATTTTGTTAAGTACAATTGCTTTAAAAGTAATTCAGTTTTGCACATAGTTTTCTTAGTGTCATTTACACATTAAGAGAGCTGAAAACCAATACATGCATGTGCATTTTCATCTTGAATGCTTGGCTTGATTGAGGACTGTGCATATTAGCGTGTGCTTTGTGCTCTATGAAGTAAAGATGCTTGAATTTCTTCCCCTTAGTAGCTAGGATTTTCATTGTTGAACGAAGATAAAATGTCTGTTTATCATCTTAGACTACATTTAGGAATTATACATACATCACGTGGTGAACCTGAAAGGTAAACTGTTAAACAAGATCAACTTAAAATAAATCTCAATGAATCTAACAATGCTTTGGAACTTAACGCAGCATCTAGAGGTCTAGGCTAGAGACGTATTCCGGCATCGTAAAGCCTAGTAACTGTTGCTTTCAGTGATGGTTGGGTGATTCCTCCACTCTGAGATGATAAGTGCAAGTACGGACTTGTGCTCCCATGTACCGTCGTGTATATCTTGGGAGACCACTATAGGCTGCATCCTTTATCCTTAGGAAGCCGTGTCTGCTGCCCTATCGATCGTAATGCACCAAACACAGCAATCGGGAAGATTGACTGCTGTACCGTAAAAAGTATTCTGTAGTTTTATGATTGGTTTGGTAATCCTCTCTGCCTAGATCTCCGGAGAAGTCCATTTTTCTCCTTTTCAGACTCCTTAAAAGAAAAGGTCCTCTAAGCACTTGTCACTTCAAGTTCAATAAAAATTGAAGGTGACTAGAGTCATCTTTTGTTTTTTCTCGACTCTTTAAAATTAAAAAAACAAGTTGTGTCCAAGCGTCTAAAAGATTTATTTTAATTGGAATAACGTCACAAATACCCCCGTTGATATTCAGGTTGAGAAAATGGAGTCTACCAACCAAGGATTTCCCCATGAAGGAAATCCTAGTCCCTTCCTATCTTGGGGAGATGTTGGTCCACCCCATATGGCCACTTTGTCACTTCCAGGATTGACAATTGGTTTTCCAGTTTGGCTCTTCTCTACCTCCGTCGTTCAGAATCCCACAATTCCTAAACAGTCTAACCAGCAACTAGACGACACTAGAGTTGCCTCCCAACCTTCTACTTCATCCAAATCTCCTTCTGTTGAGGGATTTTATCCCCTAGGGCTTTTGGGTGGAACAAGGAAACATGCATACACACAGCCATTATGCTAGAAAAATCTAATTCTAAAGTAAGAAGGACGTACCTCAGGTCCTACATTCGAGTATTTCCTCAAGAGTCCAAACCCTTCTTCATGTCCCTTTCGCTCCTTTGCCCTGCAAAACCAACAATTATAAAGAATGCAGCAGTATATGGACAAAGATTTATACAAAAATCATCTTTATGTTATAAAAGAAGGAAGTTAGTTATGAACTTTAAACAACCATTCATACATGAAATTCAAACATGAATGTCATAAACATAAAGAAGAAGCATATCGGGAATCAAGACATGTTTCTTTATTATAGACAAATAGAAAGTGCAAAAGGAGTAATATCACCTGAGCAACCTTTGCACGCTCCAAGCACAGCCTCCTTCCGAGTCTGTCTCGCCTCAAGCCTCTAGCATATCTCCTTCCAAGACTCACTCCATGATGCCATAACTAAGGGATGAACATCAAATCACAAGGAAACAAGGGTTTCCTGTACAAATGGGGGAAGTGCAGAAGGCACAAGGGTCTTCAGACCTGGTCAGGGGGAAAATCTTAGTATAATAACCTTTCTCTCTCTTCTCTAGGTCTGAAGACCCTTGTGCCTTCTGCACTTCCCCCATTTGTACAGGAAACCCTTGTTTCCTTGTGATTTGATATTCATCCCTTAGTTATGGCATCATGGAGTGAGTCATGGAAGGAGATATCCTAGAGGCTTGAGGCGGGACGGATCCGGAAGGAGGCTGTGCTTGGAGCCTGCAAAGGTTGCTCAGGTGATATTACTCCTTTTGCACTTTCTATTTGTCTATAATAAAGAAACACGTCTTGATTCCCGATATGCTTCTTCTTTATGTTTATGATGTTCATGTTTGAATTTCATGTATGAATGGATGTTTAAAAGTTCATAACTAACTTCCTTCTTGTATAACATAAAGATGATTTTTGTATAGATCTTTGTCCATATATTATTGCATTCTTTGGAATTGCTGGTTTTGCAGGGCAAAGGAGCGAAAGGGACGTGAAAAAGGGTTTGGACCCTTAAGGAACTACTCAAACGTATGACCTGAGGTACGTCCTTCTTACTTTAGAATTAGTTTTTATTAGCATAATGGCTGTGTATGCATGTTTCTTTGTTTAGACAACTTTCAGTCTGGTAAGGTTCCACCCAAAAGCCCTAGGGGATAAAATCCTTCAACACTTACAAATGTACTTCTTGTGGGAAGTAATAAGATTAAAATGATTTGTGTGCTTCTATTTTATTTAAATAAAGTATACTTGCAAACTAGATATGGTGGTACTTGATACATTAGAGCAATTCAAAGCAACCTAATGACTAGTAGGAATTGCACACTAGATTCAGTGTCCAAACTAATAAACAAATTTTTGGTATGATGATTTAAGGATATGATGCTAGTAGTAAAATAATACATGCACCGAGCAAGGTGACATATAAAAAGATCTAGGTGATGAATAGAAAGGATAACAAATAATGCAACAACTTATTGTTAAATCAAATAGGATGCTTCAAATATATTGATGGAAAAATGGTACCAGTAATTGAGATTGTGATTGGAGGATTGATAAAATGATATCTAGCAATCTATTCAAATCATTTGACAATTGTACAATCTGAGATGTATATTTTGTACCACTATTTCCTACCAAGCAATATTGGGAAGTTTACCTGTCAGATTGCATTGATAGTGATGTCTGGTTCTGAATAGGGCAACATAACCATTGTTGCATAAACGATGCGGGAATTCATTTTAATGAATTTAATAATTGATAAATGAGTTATATTCTCTTGTTTTCCATGGGTGATTTAATGTTAAAATGTGGTGTTAACATGTAAATGCCCTAAGATCACACCCTAATACACAGTGTGCTTAAAAACTTGATATGGAATTGAAAACATTGTAACCTTCACTTATGATTCATGTATAGATATAGGTACATGCATACTAATTAGATTTTTATATATACTGAATTAATCATGGCCAACAAAGTGTTGGGAGTAGTGGTAAAAAAAGCAAACCAGAAATCAGATGGCATAACTAGATTATGTGTGAAGTATTTTTATTGGCTAAAGACAAGGCTAAGATTGTTATTAAACTTCAAATATAACATTGAAGTCCAGGCTAGACTAGCTATCATAGTCAATAGTCTGCTTTATAATTGCGCGGAGGTCATATTTCGTTTTTATTAAGACCTTGTATAAGTGATAGATTAAATCCCAAAACTCAAGGTTATTGGTGTGATAAAGTTGTGTTCTACATGTTTAACTCTAATGTTACTATTTCGCTTAAAATTTCCCGCGACCACAAAATACATGAAAAAGACTAGCTAAATAAAAACACTTGAATACTTTGACATAAAATTATTCAATTATGCTATGGTTGCATAAATGAACAAATCCATGGATTCCTTAATTCTCCAATCAACAAACCAAGCATTATTTGATTAAATTTGACTAAAGGTAGTATGAAAAAATAAATGAATTTTTAACACAATACTAACATGGTTGAAAACATGTGGATGAAATATATGTCATGTAGGTGATGCTATGAACATTGGTATGGTGTACAAGTTGTACAGGTAGTGTTGTGTACAAACGGTACATATGCTACAGATATGGATGATGATATATGACATATATAGTTGTATGTGTGCACTACACACACTGTGTAGGTGCACATGGTTGAAGAGCAGGCACTAGGAGATTGTCGGGTGTGGCAACCAATCTAGAGTGCAAAAGCAAGACAAAGGTGGAACTTAAGAATTGGTATTGGAAACTAAGGATAAGTATCCATATTTTTTTTTTTTCCAGTATTAGCATACATATGACATATGATCTTGATTTATGATGGTTACATATGAGTTATAATTTTGATGGTTATGTGTGAGCTAACTTGATATGATATTTTATATTTGTGGATTGGTCAAATATGCTAGTTTGACTTCTTGTGACTAATGCAAGGAAACCGCAGGAAGCAAGTGTTCGGCAAGAACACAAATACATTGGAGGAACATGCATTTCTTCCTATTATTTAAATAAGTTGAAATTGAGAAATCATGGCTAGAGGGCGGGCAACATTAATCCATAGTTACTCATGTAACAAACAAAAATTGAAATTCTGCATCTAACAATCTCTCACAAAATTGATTGAAACAAATGCAAAGGTAGCAATGGAAGGAGATTGTTAGTAGAACTCCCTTGTAACCAATGTATCGGAAGATCTGATTCAAGGGGCAAAGCCATGGGAACCTGGAAATTCAGAAATAGTTACCGATGAACGAAGAAATAAATTGTAAGATGCAGTAATACACCGAGAACGGTGTAAATTTAGGGGGGGTAGTATGTAACACCCCTCCACTGTATGTAACACTCTGTTGACCTAAGCTAAGAAAAGATAAGTTTGATATGTAACAATGAAAGTAAATATTTTATTATTAGATAAACTAATCACTTGGAAAAGAGAGACACCATGAGATTCTTGTCAATTCCCGTTGGTGAATGAGAATGGATCATTCTTTCATGATAAGACATCTAGATCCAAATCTAGATAAGCTTAGTGGATTTGGGGATAAATATCCATTAAGCTACTTAGCTGGAGAAAGATGTTGAGTTTAAGAAAAGCATAAAAGCCTTGTGAAAGAAAGACGAACTTTTATGAGGAAAAGCTTCGTAGGAGAAAAATGCGAGCTTTTTTTAGAAAAGCCTAGGCAAATGGATAAAAAGATCCATAAAAGCATAACACCGTTAATGGAAACCATATCATGAAAGAATGTATTAAATACCCATTGAAGAGATCAACAAGAGGCAATTGATCCATGGCAAGAACTCTCGGCTCAGGGGTGAACTGGTAGAAGACAGTTCTAGGTTGGGTGGCGGTGCTCGATTCTTCACGTGACTTCCTTCAACTAATCTAGTTGGATTCAACTGCTTGGGATGTTCTATATGTGGCTCATTACTCTTTATGTGTCACATCTTTAAACTTAAAGAGTATCATTGCATTGTGCTATCTTATGGTTCATTACTTTTGATTTTGTCAAATGTTTAAGAGTAGCACTGCATGAATAATATTTGTTGATGTAATGATGTAATAATTATACTTGTGATGACTATTGAATCTAACTTTAATCGAAGTTTGTTAATTTTAGGTATGTTCTATGCGAGAGCAATCTATTTAAATTTTCATAGTTAGCAATCACATCAGCATTAAAGTAAACTGCAGATAGAACATAAATATAAATCGCAGAAGACAAGCCAAGGCAAGAAGACACAAGATGTGGCACCAGCGAGGGACAAACCCCACAATGTGGGGAAACCCTTGATCAATTCTTCTTTTATGTTCTTCAAAGTTCAATAGAGAAAAAGAGAGAGAGAGAGAGATAGTACAGTTACAATAGAAGTCAACACTTTGACTTTTGATATTTGCATGAGATCAGTTGAAGACATATTGCTTCAATTGATTCTCTAAGGTGACTCCTTCACCTATCAGAGCGCTGCCTTTCATCCATTTGCTGCACATAACTGTGTGACACCATGTTGTACTGTCACATGTGTTGAACCTTGATGATTGAGCTGCTCTCATCTTCATGATGCTCATCATGTTGCATCTTCCATGGTTTTATTCATCATCAAGCTACCCATGCTCATGATCTCATTCATCATCATGTTGCCTATGCTCATATCATCATGCATCATTACGCTGCCCATGCTCATATCATCATGTTGCTCATAATGTTGCCCATACATCATGCTGCTCATGATCTCATACATCATGTTGCCCATGATCTCATACATCACGCTGCCTTTGTTATCCTTCTGTTGCTTCATTATTTAGTTCATATACATATCAGTGTTAGTTGCTTGCTATGGCTTGTAGCCTAGCAAAGCAGCTAGGCTATAGTTCCAGTGTCCTCTACACAAACATGTTGCCATCAGCTTCCTTGCATACAGTCCTAACATGCCCAAACAGTCCTTGAATAGGCTACGCTGTCACCTACAGCGAAGTAGATCTAATACCTTTTCATGACAGCGTTTGAAGCTTCTTCAGGCAACATATAGGTCTGCGTATAAATCTTCTTGAGTGTGGCGGATTAGGGCTCCTCAACAGCGGATAGATGAGGTCTCTTGTGACTACGTTTAGCCCTCCTCTGTACAGCGTATTCAACCGCGGATATAGGGTTGTATGAAGATATTCTATAGCTGTGTAGTAGACCCTGTGGTAGGGCTCCTTCCTACTGCGGCTATGCCTCTTTGTGACTGTGGAACATACAGCGGGTTCAGGCCATTAATTAGTCTTTACCTTACAACGTTTAAGGCTTCTCGTGGTTGTAGTTTAGGGTTGCGTACAAGGCCTTCATCACTGCGTTTGGGGTAGGTAAGATCTCCCTTAACTGCGGTTGGAATCCTCTCCCTTCATCTGCGTCTTAATGTCTCTCATGACTGTAATTTAGGGCTTTACTTGTAGGCCAGCATATAACCCTTGACGTCTCTCCTGCACCAAAAACCCAAGACGTGGAGAGGAGGAGATCACACCACAAATAGTTGTGCAAATGACTTCAAGTCCTTACCAATTTATGCTAAAACGTAGATGATGAATAGGCATGACTATTGGGCTTCTAAGCCTACTCAAGTTGTTGGTCGGCTTGATAATAATTTCATAATCAAAATAAATTCATATCTCCATAAATACTTATCGGAATCGGATGATCTTTAGATCAATCCTACACCTCTCAATGAGAGGGATCTAGTAAAAATATCAGTTGCCATAAATAAGCTGACCCACATGGAGTTTGGCCCTAGTTGCCAATTTTAACACTCCCTCTCAACTAGGGAGAACTCCATCCGCTAATCCATATGTCCGACTGTACTGTCTCTGCCAGCTTTGCTCAACTCTGTTGGCTCTACTCTGCTCTGCTGGTTCTGCTCTGCTCTGTTGGCTCTGCTCAACTCTATTGGCTCTGCTTAGCTCTGTTGAACCATGAAGATGAAGAATTGATTGAGAATGTCTCATACCATTCTCCATTGACCCGAAGTCAGCCTCAGAGTGCATACCACTAGTCCCAGACCAGTCTCAACCAACCCAAAGTCAGTGTCATAGTGGGTACCACTCCTACCACTGGTCCCAGACCAGTATCATCAGTCTCAGAGTGTGTACCACTAGTCCCAGACCAGTCTCAACCGACCCGAAGTCAGCGTCATAGTATGTACCACTCTCACTGGTCCCAAACTAATCCTCCACTAACCCGAAGTCAGTCTCAGAGTATGTACCACTGGTCTCAGGCCAGTCTCAACCGACCCGAAGTCAGCACCATAGTAGGTACAACTCCTACAACTAGTCCCAAACCAGTATCATTGATCCCAGATTAATGAAGGTTATCCTAGCATAGGGACTACAGTAGATACAACAATGTGTCCATTGTACTACTATGGTCTCTATCCTCATTTCCCTACTCATTAATCAGATGAGAGGTACTTCCCATGAGTCCCAGACTGCATGGGTAGGATGCCTCGACAAGAGAACTTAATCAATCTTGTCCTCACAGGAGAACTAATCATCCTGCTACACAATTGCCATGGAGAACACATCATCAAGGCCTCACATGAGAGCTAATCATCCTGCTACATAATCGTCATGGAGAACACATCATCCGGACTTCGCAGGAGAACTAATTATCCTGCTACATAATCATCATGGAGAACAAGTCATCCAGACCTCACAGGAGAACTAATCATCCTGCTACATAGTGGTATCCAAACAGCTCATTGAAGAGCTTTCGTAACCAGACTACTTCTCAGGTAGCCATGCTAGCAACAATATACCTTGCCTCGGCGGTGCTCAAAGCCACCGACTTCTGCTTCCTTCTCAACCAGGATGTCGAAGCAAATCCCAGGGAGAACCAGCGCTGAGAAGTGCTCTAGGGATCCTCCACACTGCCTGCCCACTCATCATTTGAAATATTTCGGCAGTGTATCTCAATCCATGAAAGATTGTGCCCTGAAGATATCTCATAAGATTCTAGGCACCAATTCAATGAAGCTCAACCAAATATGAGCTCACCATACTAACTGCAAAACATATGTCTGGACGGAGGTTCACCAAGAACATCAACGCGAATGAGTTTATGAAACTCAGAGGCATTTCCCAAATCTGGTCCGACAACACTACCATGTAACTTTTGAAAATTAAGATCCTCGAGGTAGTCACAAGCTTCCACATTCGGAATCCAACTCCCTCTGTCTCCTGCAAATGAGAGGGTTTGCACCTATTAGACATAGGTGCCGGTATGAGAAGTCTATCATCCACAACCTTCGAGTAATGGTTTGGATCGGTTTCACTCCTAGTGAATCTCAACTTCATCAGACAATTATCAATCCTCTCATACTACGCCCGAGGTGTTTTGCTTCAGGCCATAAAGGGCTTTCTTCCACCTATATACATGAGATTCGCAATCATGAATCTCAAACTCCTCGGAGTGTTCCAAACCTGTGGACCTGCTGCATGAGGGGAATGGTCCCCTTCATAAGATTTTCCTTCAGTACATTTCAGACATGTACCTTCACACTCCTTTTGAATTTAGGTATTATTGTCACCATCTGACTTACAGACCTCTAGTGTTGTGTCAATGGGCATGGTCCCCAGTGGACTTCTTGCAACTTGATACAACACTGAACTCAAAAACATCTTTGAAAAATCTGTTTTCAAACACGTACCTTTCCATTGATGAGTGCCACCCTATAACCTTTGACTTCCATTACTGAAATGGACACCAGGTTCTTTTTGCGATTAGGTACATAAAAGAGATTCTGTAAATGAATCGAGTTACCCTCATTCAATTGAGGGGTAACATTTCCTACACTCTTTCTGGGATAGGTGGTATCGGCTCCAAGTATAATCCCATGATTATTTATCAGATGAAGTGACTGGGGTTCCTTGCTTTCTTTGAAGAGTCGACCATTTCTCCTTGATGAACTATATTACCTGTCATTCCCTTAACCCTGGAATGATTTGTTTATAGTCATCAAGAGAAGTGTCTTTGCCATTCATACACTCCTTCGCATAATGGCCAAACTTATTGTAACCAAGGCATTTGTCTTTCCTTCCACCCTTAGATCCGAACTTCCCAATGAAGTGATTTTTAGGTAGGCCATCAGAACCTTTCGCTATGCCATTCTGATAATATTCTCTGCTTCGACTTCACCCTGGGTGAATTATGAGGAACTCATTGATCCTTTTGTCTTGTCCCAACTGTCTTTGGTGATTGCTCTTTAACTCTTGCTTGGGCATTGTCTTCACCTCAACTCTGATACCATGTTAATTTTAAGTATGTTCTATGCGAGAGCAATTTATTTAAATTTTCACAGTTAGCAATCACATCAGCATTAAAGTAAACTGCAGATGGAACATAAATATAAATTGCAGAAGACAAGCCAAAACAAGAAAACACAAGATATGGCACCAGCCAGGGACAAACCCCACAATGTGGAGAAACCCTTCATCAATTCTTCTTTTATGTTCTTCAAAGTTCAGCAGAAAGAGAGAGAGAGAGATAGTACATTTACAATAGAAGTCAACACTTTGACTTTTGATATCTGCATGAAATCAGTTGAAGACATATTGCTTCCACTGATTCTCTAAAGTGACTCCTTCACCTATCAGAGTGTTGTCTTTTGTCCATTTGCTGCACATAACTGTGTGACACCATGCTGTACTGTCACATGTGTTGAACCTTGATGACTGAGCTGCTCTCATCTTCATGTTGCTCATCATGTTGCATCTTCCATGGTCTTATTCATCATCACGCTGCCCATGCTCATGATCTCATTCATCATCATGCTGCCCATGCTCATATCATCATGCATCATTATGTTGCCCATGCTCATATCATCATGCTGCCCATGCTCATATCATCATGCATCACTATGTTGCCCATGCTCATATCATCATGCTGCCCATGCTCATATCATCATGCATCACTATGTTGCCCATGCTCATATCATCATGCTGCCCATGCTCATATCATCATGCATCACTATGTTGCCCATGCTCATATCATCATGCATCACTATGTTGCCCATGCATCATGCTGCCCATGATCTCATACATCATGCTGCCCTTGCAATCCTTCTGTTGCTTCATTATTTAGTTCATATACATATCAGCCTTAGCTGCTTGCTATGGCTTGCAGCCTAGCAAAGCAGCTAGGCTATAGTTTCAGTATCCTCTACACAAACATGTTGGCATCAACGTCCTTGCACACAGTCCTAACATGCCCAAACAGTCCTTGAATAGGCTACACTGTCATCTACAACGAAGTAGCTCTAATACCTTTTCAGGACAGCGTTTGAAGCTTCTTCAGGCAACATATAGGTCTGTGTATAAATCTTCTTGAGTGTGGCGGATTAGGGCTCCTCAACAGCGGATAGACGAGGTCTCTTGTGACTGCGTTTAGCCCTCCTCTGTACAACGTATTCAACTGCAGATATAGGGCTGTATGAAGATCTTCTATAGCTGCGTAGTAGAACCTATGGTAGGGCTCCTTCCTACTGCGGCTATGCCTCTTTGTGACTGCGGAATAGACAGCGGGTTCAGGCCATTAATTAGTCTCTACCTTACAGCATTTAGGGCTTCTCGTGGTTGTAGTTTAGGGCTGCATATAAAGCCTTCAGCACTGCGTTTGGGGTAGGTAAGATCTCCCTTAACTGTGGCTGGAATCCTCTCCCTTAACTGTGGCTGGAATCCTCTCCCTTCATGTGCGTCTTAATATCTCTCATGACTGTAATTTAGGGCTTTACTTGTAGGCCAGCGTATAATCCTTGATGTCTCTCTCCTGCACCAAAAACCCAAGACGTGGAGAGGAGATCACACCAAGAATAGTTGTGCAAATGACTTCAAGTCCTTACCAATTTATACTAAAATGTAGATGATGAATAAGCATGACTATTGGGCTTCTGAGCCTACTTAAGTTGCTGGACAGCTTGATATTAATTTCATAATCAAAATAAATTCATAGCTCCATAAATACTTATCGGAATCGGATGATCTTTAAATCAATCCTACACCTCTCGATGAGAGAGATCCAATAAAAATATCAGCTGCCATAAATAAGCTGATCCACATGGAGTTTGGCCCTAGTTGCCAATTTTAACAAAGTTAAATTGAGGAATGGGAGCCTAGTAGGAAACTGTAAAATTAGGCCACGGGGGTATGTGACATATTCAAACAGGTATGTATGTATAAAGGTATATAATTTTTCAAAAAAGTGCACAAGTATTCAAAAGTGTATACATATAAGCATATATCACTACACTGCACTCATCAGCTTCCTATTTCACAAGCTAACTTCAGCTATCCCAAGCTGTCTGAGGGCCTTCAGTATTGCCAAATAGGAAGAAATCTTCCCTGCAAGAACATGCTATATCAAACAAATCAGGTTGATATATGTGCACATGCCGTCACTTGTATTTTTATTACTATTTTTTCAAACAATTTTTTAAATGTAAGGTTAATCTCCTGCCTACTTACAATACTTTGACACAATCAACACACTCAAAGGAAACCCAACAATCAAACCAGCAGACGATGGGACACAATGACACATTTGTCCCTCGTTATAAACAGCATAATAATCCACACCATCAATAAGAGAATATTTTAACATTTCATAATAGAGAAGGAAATTGCACTATTGTATGCAAGTACACCTCCACTGAATGAATTTGTCTTCCAACACAAGCAAATGAAATTTCAGTGGTTGGATCACCCAGAAGAAAAATCTTGTTCAGCCGGAATAAGAATTTTATAGGGTTACAATAAGCAGGACAATCTTTAATACAGATCTCTGTCCTGTTGTGTTTTCATCATCAGTTTTAGGAAGCGCAGTGGGCCAGGGGTAGAGAAGTTTACCCACTGTTGAACGTATACTTATTTATAACAGATCCTCTCCTCTCAAAGTGACCATGGCTCACACTGGAAGGTGGTACCGTGGGAAGAGCAGATCCATACCCTGATGGCTCTACAGGAACCGCATTTTGACCAGCAAAACTTGAAGACTGTCCAAGGCTTCTTTCATGAGTACCGTGGTTCACACCGGAGGGAATCGTACAGGGATTTGATTCATATACAGATGACCCAATGCCAGCCGTATTACCACCGCCAAAAGTTGATGTATACAGTTCTGGGACCCTTCTCTCATAATGACATTGAGTGGCAGATGAGTTTGTCGAAACACCTGTCACATATGATGATGCTCTAACAGGATTGTTATGAATTTCCCCAAAATTCAACTCATAGCTTTCCTTACCTCTTCCCTCAAAATTATAATTATTTTGCATGGCAAGTGAATTTGACAAATCCCTAGTCCCATATACTGATGTTCTAACATGATTTTTATCAACTTCAATAAAATTCATCGCATAGCTTTGCTGACCTCTTCCATCATAATTAACTGCAGCCACATTGGACAATGGGACTGCAAAAGGACCAGCAGGGACACTAGCTCTGTACAATGATGATCCAATAGGTGCTAGATTACTAGTCCCAAAAACTAAGGGATTCCCTTCATGACGTCTTCTCTCATTATTTATTTGAGCTCCAATGGAAGGTACTGATGCAAAGGCACCAGCAGCAATCCCAGTGTTAGCGGCACTACAAGCTGATGGATGGTGATCATGACCAATCAACCCATAGTTATATTGAACCCCATCAATGTTGTAGGGTGAAGGTTTTGAGTTATCCATGCCACCAACCGCTCTGGTTGTCTCCTTAGCCCTCTTTGAAGCATAGTTTTCACGCTCTGAAAGCCCATAGCCAGGCTGAAAAGATTGACGTCTTTTATGCTGTGCCTTATTCTCAGCAGCTTTTCTTCCAACTTCTCTCTCTTCTTTAACCTGTGCCTTTTTCTCAGCAGCTTTATTTCCGTCTTCTTTCCCTTCTTTAACGTGTGCCTTTTTCTCAGTAGCATTCTTTCCGTCTTCTTCCTCCTGTGCTTTTTTCTCAGAAGCTTTCTTTCCATCTTCTTCTTGCTCTGCCTTTTGCTTAACCACTCTGGTTATCTCATTTGATGAAGCATGCTTAGCCCTCTTTGAAGCATAGTTTTCATTCTCCGAAAGCTTATAGCCCGTCTCAAAACATTGACGTCTTTTATGCTGTGCCTTTTTCTCAGCATCATCTTTCTTTCCGTCTTCTTGCTCTTCTTTCTCTTGTGCCTTTTTCTCAGCATCTTTCTCTCCATCTTCTTTCTCTTGTGACTTTTTCTCAGCATTTTTCTTTCCAGCTTTCTCTTGTGCCTTCTTCCCAGCATCTTTCTTTCCATCTTCTTTCTCCTGCGCCTCTTTCCCAGCAACTTTATTTCCGTCTTCTTTCTCCTGTGCCTTTTTCTCAGCATCTTTCTTTCCACCTTCTTTCTTTTCTTTCTCCTGTGCCCTCTTCTCCGCCGCTTTCTTTCCGTCTTCTTTCTCTTCCATTTCCTGTGCCTTTTTCTCAGCAGCTTTCTTTCCGTCTTCTCTCTCTTCTATCTCCTGTGCCTTTTTCTCAGAAGCTTTCTTTCCATCTTCTTTCTCTTCTATATTCTCTGCCTTTTTCTTAGCACCTTTATTTCCGTCTTCTTTCTTTTCTATGTTCTCTGCCTTTTTCTTAGCACCTTTATTTCCGTCTTCTTTCTCTTCTTTCTCCTGTAGCTTTTTCTCAGCAGCTTTCTTTCCATCTTCTTCCTGCTTTGCATTTTTCTTAGCAGCTTTGGTTCTGTTTCTTCCAGCATTCTTGCTGTTTTTTAATCTGTCTTCTTCCTCCTGTTCAAAATTTGAAATGCCAGGATTTAGAACGGTGACCTTTGATGTTTTGCTCTCATTGTTTTTGCCCTTGGTTCCGGGTTCTGGTTGTTCTTCTGGGTCATTCTCCTGTTCCAATTTTCTTAGTTTGTCTTCGAAAAAGTGACTATCCAAACCATACTTTCTGAGAAGCTCAATAACAGCTCTCACGGCAGCCCTCAACTTAATATCTTCATCACGCTGGAGTCTTGCCATATAATCTGGTGCCTACAACACAAATCAAAATATACATTTCCAATTCAGTATTACATCAAATTGCTTTTGATCTTAGAAAAAGGATATAAACATCAGTAACAACCTGAGAAGCAGCCATGCCTTGTGCATTCGTCACAACTTCCTTTCCAGCCTTCTCCACATCTCTCAAATATGATGTCAACAAATCCACAGGATCTATTTTGTCCAACATGCCAAATGCATTAGCGTATTTAAGGGCGTCTACCTGTTGACCATCATTGGAAAGCATATCGATAAATTCTGCATAAATACCAAAAACCTGTGATCAGCAAACATCTAAAAGAACCATAAGAAATGTTCCATCATAGCTCCTACTGATGAAACTCCATACCTCTAGTTTGAGGGAGGTGTGGGCAGGAAAGTTTTCAAAGCATCCCAACTCTGAATTCTGACAGAACAACAAAGAACGGGCAAAATTCAAAGAATTTAACAAGAAAATGAGCTGCCAAAAGCCAGTGGAGACACCTTGATATCACAACTCTCATATTCGTCAGTTTTTTTTTGTAAGTTTGGAAGAACTACATCTTCATCATATTTAATATATCACCCCAATCAGAACAAGGAATTGAATGGGTAACTTCACATTAAGAAATGTCTTAACAAAAACACATGATCACCATCTATCTAAAACCCGTGGACTCATACTCATCAGTTTAAATACATATTAAAAAAAAAAACTAAATTTGAAGACTTCACTTCAAGATTATTCATCTGCATGAAACCAGTGCAGAAACTCCACATCGAATGCAAAGAATCACAAAAATCAAAAGAACAAAGCCATAAACTTGTGCATGGTTAAAGGGATGGTACAAAGTTTGAACTCTTGCACAGCCATAGTTCTGCACTACATATTTCTCCTGTGCTCTTGGGATGGATACTCCACTTGGGATGTTTCCCCGCACACCCTTGTGGGAGACACCAAGAAATGGAGAGGGAGACAACAGGGGTCTTCCCTCTTAAATGCGTAGTCCAGGAAGCTCGGTACTACTGGACACTGCCCTTAAAAATTTCTCGTCATACCATGTAAAAGGCAAAAAGATCAATGAAAAATAACCCTAATATTTCCACCTCCTAAACCCTTTTTCAACTTATAAAAACACATAAACAATCCACATTCAGTTTACATTTCATTGTAATTGCACAGGAATCTGAACTGTGAACACTGAACTACGTGAACTGAATTCTGAGAACTGATTCCTGACACCTTAGCCTTGCTGCTTTGCTGTGTCCATTATGTGGACAGCAAGCGTAATAGCGGACCTTGACGTAGTTCACAGGGGACGTGTAGGTCTTGACATAAGGGGACGATACATAAGGGACGTCTCTGGCTTAAAGGTTAGTGATTGGATATAGTCAACTAGCACTCAAAGATCACAAGTTTGACTGTTGAACTGAGAATACCTTAAATTACACTATGAAAATGTGAGATTTGACGACAACAGTTGTCGGAAAGGCATTTGACTCGTAGTAATTTTACTGATAATCACATTCGATATAAAAGCAAGGCCAGATTCTGGCACTCACATAAATGTTACACTTTTATGTGTAACATGAGTATCTCAACTTTGTAGTTTAAGCTGCTAATTTCGGAGGCATTTGAAGCACAGGTTTCAATTTTCAAGAGGATGATTTAACAACATTGAAAACCATGTTCACCCAAGGTCACGTTAGACAAAATTTGGAACTTATCCTGTTAAACTTTGAATAGATATCCTTGAACAGTCATGTTAGGCAACGAAATTTGGATGTCTCATTGTAAAGTTGAAATGTCAGCCATTTATCAAACATTGAGCTGATGAAACATAAAAGACACTGTTTTTATAAACGTATTTCCTTTGATTTAGGACCATGAGAGTTAGTTTATTAAACATGAGTTTAAGTGTTTTTGTTTTTGTTTTAGTTTATCTGTTTATGTTTTGAAGGGTTTTTGATATATTTATTGGTTTAATTTGCTTAGAATCTGGCAGAGATTTCTTGGATTACAAGTTTGAGTTGTAAACTCTCTATAATTTGAGTGCTCTAGAGATTTTTAAGAATGCTAAATCTATATATACAGTCAAAACCTATTTTAAACAACACAATTTAAAAGTTTTCCCAAAAAAATCACCAAATTCATCAAAATCTTTGAAACATAACATGTTTACACAATGCCTATTATATTTCTATTTTTCTATTTTATATATATATATATATATATATTATATATATATATATATATTTTAGTTCGCTTTTCCTAAGTTATGTGAAGTCGAGAGCATCTTGGTTGGTTGCCAAAGGGGATGTTTTGTAGTTAAAGGAGGTTACAAAACAAGAAAGAAATGAAACCGACAACAACCATACAAGTAATAACTCAGAATTTACGTGGTAAAACCCTGATAGAGTGTCAATGAAACATCCACGGGGCAAGGGATTGGAATTTCTATTCAATCAATGAAATGATTCTCCACTACAATAGTTCGAGCATTCATCAGTGTTATATGAGCCTCCTCAGTTACATAACTGCTGATTCGGTATGAAACTGACTTGTCAATAACTAATACAATTTATCCAAATTTACATTTACATTAACTTGTTGTCAATTACCAACAAACTCCACCTTGACAACAATTTTCCTAATCCCTTGCCCATGCCCATTCATTATCTTTTCTGCAAGCCAAGAGAAGCTAAACACCATCGCAGCTTCTCTACTATAACTGGCTTTGTGAATATGTCTGCACAATTCTCTCATGTATGGACCTTTTGAAGAGCTACTTTTCTGCCATCGATCACATGTCTCAGAAAATGATACCTTACATCAATGTGCTTGGTTCTACTGTGATAAGCAGGATTTGTAGCCAAGTGAATAACACTTTGACTGTTACAAAGTACATTCACTTTCTCCTGCGTCCTTCCAATCTCATCAAGTAGACCCTTTAACTAGATTGCTCCTTTACTGGCATCTGAAGCAGCTATATATTCTGCTTCGATAGTGGACAACGCAACTATTTCTTGAAGCTTTGACATCCAACTTGTTAGTATTGACAACAAATTAGTTAGGTTTTCTTTAACTGAATTGTAATTAGGCGGTTACATCTATTCAGTTATGTAACGATAGATAGGCATGATATAAAAACAATGTAATACACATGAATAAAGATTAGAGCGGAGAATAAATTCAAATTCAGGTTTCATACATATCTTGGCTAGGGTTCTAGTCTTGTTTCTTTCATTCTTTTATTTGTCTTTATCAACAAATGGTATCGGAGCCTGTGTGGGCTGTGCGACGGGAAGACCTTGCTGCTGCGTGTGAAGACCCTGCTACTACGTGTGAAGACCTGAGGCGAACAGAGTCTGCGTAAAACAAAACTGAAGAGGCTACCTGGTGAAGGTATGCTATCCGCTGCTGCGTTGAAAACGTGAAGCTGTTGGAGTACGAGGGGTCCGCTGCTGTTAGAGAACGAGGGGTCCGCTGTTGCGTTGAAAACGTGACGCTGTTGGAGAACGAGGGGTCCGCTGCTGTTGGAGAACGAGGGGTCCACTGCTGCGTTGAAAACGTGAAGACTCTGCCAGAACACCTACGCTGTTGGAGAACGAGGGCGTGAAGGCGTGGAGAGTCTGTTGTTCGTGAAGGAGCTGTGTTTTTTCATGAGCCTGTCCGTGCTGTGCGTGTGAGAAGCCGGCGTGAAGGAGGACTGTGCGTGAGGCTGCTGGGCAATAAGCCGTGAGAAGAGTTGTTGCTGTCTGCCAGGGTGAAAGTTTGCAGAGCTGCTGTTGTCTGCGTTGAAGTCTGCAGAGCGTTGTTGTTTGTGAAAGTTTGCAGAGCCGAGAGCTGTTGTCTGCCCGCTGATGTCTGCCCATTGCCTGTGCGGGCTGGAGCGTGAAGGCGTGGTGAAAATCCGGGTATTTTTTTTAAGAATTTTGTCTGAGAAATTTTTTCCAGAAAGATGTTTTATCTCAGAATTTTTTTTAAAAAACTGTGAAAGTAAATGAATGTGTATTTCTTGATTGTTATATTTATTTCTCTTGAACCCTAACAAGTGGTATCAGAGCTCTGGTTGGCAAGGGCCATGGATAGTTGTTTGAAATGTTCCCATCCACGAAGTGTTAGTGCTGGTTGAAGCAATAGCTCGTTGCACAAACTAGTGATGTTCGCTGAGTGATGGTTCAATGACGAGCAAGAAGAAAATGAAGTCTGAAGGCTTTTCCAAGGCCTCGTTCAATGAGGAGCAAGAAGAAAATGCAAGCCCTGGGAATATTTTTTGGAAATTTAAAAAATCAAGAAAGTCCGGTAATTCTTTTTTTGTAAGAGAAATTTGTTGAAGGGATTTTATGGTTAATGAAAAATTTCTATTCCGAAATAGTAATAGAAATTTTAAATAAAAATCCAGTTACAAAAGAAGGGTTAAATAGTGGGATAGGAGTTTTACAGGGTGAAATGCATGGTTAAACTTGCAGCAGTTCAAGTTGTGTGTGGGTCAAGATAGTAAAAAAATAAAAATAAAATGGAAATTTTCATGTAAATGGGTATACGACTGTAAGATCTGGTAAGGCATGCGTACCCCAGTAAATCACTGGTAAAGTCTGAATGTCCGCTTGGGTGATATGGGGATGCATGTGGTGTTATGATGAAGCATGCTAAACTAGGACAGCTTGTGAGATTATCAAATTCCCTAACATTGACTGGGTAGGGCCTGGAGGTGAGTGGTGGCTGGCTCACTTGGTAAATTTGGCTAGATTTGGCCAAGGAAAACCCAAAGTCAAGTTTAAAGGGGGGATTGCTAGATAAACTTGACCCTATGGTGGAGTTGAGGTTATGTCAACAGTTATGGTTAACAGTTGTGGTTTTGGGCACTAGTATTGGTGACTCATGGTATTGAACGCATGGTATTACATGTAGTTGAAGCCCTTAAAAGGCTTGTGTATTCTCCACTGTAGGTAGCCATGGTTGAGCGGTGAAAGCTCAGGTTGTTGGCCGGCTTGGCTGTATTTTAGCCAAGAACAATAATAGATCTATTGTTGGTTGGTTTTTCCCTCAATTGGGGTTTTCCAGATAATCATAATGTACATGGTTTGAATGTGTATTTCTTGATTGTTATATTTATTTCTACAATGGTACAAGAAGTTTGATTCCTTCATGGTGAGCCAGAACTTTGTAAGAAGTGAGTATGATCATTGTGTATACTTCAAAAGTTTCAATGGCATATTCATTATCTTAGCTTTGTATGTTGACGATATGCTTATTGCAAGCAAAAGCATGGAAGAGATCAACAGGTTAAAGGCTCAACTCTCTAGGACGTTTGATATGAAGGATCTTGGAGCAGCAAAACATATCTTGGGCATGGAGATACACAGAGACAGAAAAAATGGTAAGCTTTGGTTATCACAACAGAAGTATGTGGAGAAGGTACTTGAAAGTTCTCTATGAACAATGTGAAACCTGTTAATATTCCACTAGCTCCCCATTTTAAGCTTTCTTCAGTTTTAAGTCCTAGAGATGATGAAGAAAAGCAGTATATGTCTCATGTACCATATGCA
>APFE030898024.1:0-75753 GCA_000404065.3 Pinus taeda
AAAAAAACAACTCAATATAATTTTAAATTTATAATATAAATCTTGAAATAAAAATTGTTCATTGTTGTCTCTTTAAATGGCCCTCTAATTTGAGGTTTTAAGAATCTCCTCATTATTTTTATTATTATTTTAATTTGGAGTGGAATTATGGTTTACATTGAGCTGGAGCGGAGACTCTGCTTTCCCTTGAACAAAGAATAGAGAAATAGAATAAAGCAGGGTGTGTTTTTCCTTCTAATTTAAGATTTTATGAATTTCTACGTTGAGTTGGAGTGAGACCTTGCTTTTCTTTAAACAAAGAACAGAGAAAAGCAAAAAAAAAACATGGTGGGTTTTTCTCTCAAATTTGAAATTTTATGAGTATCTTTTTGTTTTTTTTTACATATATTTGAAGTGGAATGATTATCGACGTTGATCTGGAGTGGAAATTGTGCTTTCCCAATTTTTATGAGTATCTTTTTGTTTTATTTTCATATATTTGAAGTGGAATGATTATCCACGTTGAGCTCAGTGGAAACTGTGCTTTTCCTTACACAAAGAATATAGAAAAGCAGGAAAAAGCATAGTGTGTTTTTGAATCCTTCTGAGATGGAAATTTTTTTATTTTTTTATATATATTTGTAGTGGAATTATTGTCCATTTTAAGTGGGAGTGGAGACTTCGTTTTCTTTTAAATAAAAAATAGAGAAAAACAAAAAAATTTGATGTTTTTTTGGTTAAATTAGGAAGAAAAAAAACAAAAGACGAGACACCTAATTTATAATAGAAATCTCAATTCAATGTTTCATTTTTGTGTTTGTGTAAATTTTAATAGCAAGATTCTATATGTTTGGGTACATAAATTAATCTATAGTGTTACATAGTTAATTTTATATTTCAGTAATTTATAGGCATTTCTTTTAAATTTATGAGATAATTATAGTAAACCATTATGAATGGTTTAGATTATAAGTTTTATAATTTATTTTTAAATTTCTGAATATTGATTTAATTTCAATGTTTCAATTTTTAATTTTTTAATTTAGGTTATATTTGAATAAACTATTTTTATTAATTAAAATTTAATTTTGATTTAAATATATAATAATTTTTTTTTTATTTTAAAACCATTTTTTATTTAATAAAAAAAATAAATTTGTTTATAAAACTCATTTGATTTTTTTATTATAAACCTTAAAATAATTATCAAATTACATAATGAATAATGAGTTGGTATATACACATTGTCATATACTAATAATAATAATAATAATTATTTATAATAAACATAATTGCACATGGTTATTTCAATTATATAGGTATGGAGACTTTAATAATTGCAATTGTTCTATGTATATATTTCTTTATAAGTACATTGTTAATTGATTTATAGCATAGTTATTATATTATAATTTCTCATGCAATTCGCATCCAAGCTTTGAATTCTGGCATTACATGACACTGACTCAGGGTACCAAGCTTTAAATAAGTTTTATGGTTGGGTGGCTAACTGCTCTAGGATGGCGGACAGTCTTCTTCGTGGCGAACAGTTGTTCCTTCATGCACAGGAAAATGTGCCACATCGACGATCCTTTGGTGTTCCTTAGATCTAATGGTTGAGAGAATTGACCATCGAGGTAATTTCTGTTTTGGTTTAGGAATATGTCATTTGCTGCATTTGCCACTAGGAGGTTTGGTCTCTGGCTCTCTGTTGAGCCACTCTTCAGGTAATGAAACTACTCATTCCTCCATGCATGTTGTAGCACCATAGTCTAAACTCTTTCATGGTGTCTGAGGCCTTCCGTTGTTCTGCAGTTCATTTGACATGGCTGCCATTGTTTCTATTTGCAATTCGTGATAGAATTACTTGGACGGGTATGTATTTTTGGTCTTATTTCTCAGCACAATATTCAGTTCTAGATTTTTCCTTTTTTTAAAGAATCTAATCCCTATGTTTGCTAGTCTAGGTTCTACAGGTAAAAATGTGTAATGATGCACAGAAGGGAGATATGATGAGGAGAGGAGTGGAATTTACACGACCTACAAGGTGAGGAAAATTTGATTCTTTGATTGAGGGTAATCTAGAAATGTGGGTTCAGCTGGGGGACAAATCCTGTAATGCTAACAAGATGTTATTAGAAATTGCAATACAATTACAAGTAGAAATGGAAAATTTAAGGGCTGATAATGAGAAAATGAGGATGAAGAAAGAAAGAATGCTAAAAATTCTCTCTGACAGACAAAACCAAAGGAAACCCAACCCCAGTCCCAAAGATGAAACTGAAATAGAAACACCTCATCAGAGAGGAAAACGTTAAGAATTGGATGGAGGATGAAATCATAATGAAAAAGGATCCAATAATATTTATGGGGGTAAGGGAAATAAAAGGAAGAAAGTTAAGCTGCAAGGTGAATTTAAAAAGATCAAACCACCAGCATTCGATGGAGAGTCTGAGGAAACTGCTAAGGCATGGTTAATTAATATGAGCAAGTGCTTTCAAATATATGAATATGGTGATAATTTGAAAGCTTGACTCACGATCTATCAGCTACAGGGAAAAGCTACCCTCTGGTGGGAGGAAATTAAGACGGTGCAGGGAATTGACAAGCGAGAGCTAACGTGGGGAAACTTCCAAAAATATTTCAAGTATAAATATTTGCTAGAACGATTCTATGATGAAAAAGCAAAAGAATTCCATGAACTGAAATTATGGCAAATGTCCATGGATGAATTCGTCACTAGATTTACTTCCTTGTTGCGTTATGTTCCCTATATCAGGGAGGCGAAAGCCAAGGTACAATGTTTCATCAATAGCTTACCAGTGTATATAAAAGAATGAATTGAATTTGACAATCTGAAAACCATGGATGAGGGCATATGTAAAGATCAAATTTGTTACCAATAGGCAAAGCAAAAAGGGGACAGTGGAAAAAACTGGCTGATTAAGAAGGGATAGAAGAATTTCGAGAACTCAAAAAATATAAAAGATGTTAACATGAGGAATGTACATAAAAGACAGCAAAATAGATAGCCTGCGAGAGAGAAACATAAATTCAAGATGCAAAATGAGTTTAAACAGACTGAGGTTTCCAGCAAACAAGAGTCAAGTCAAGTGCAAAATCCTCCCCTGTAGTGCTAGCTCTGTAGAGAGCCTCACTATTATAAGAATTATCAACATTGCAATAGAATAGAACAAGATGCCAACGTATAGGAAGCTTCCATAGTGGTAGAGGTGGCAAGAAGTATACCAAGAAATAACACTGCACTAGAGGATCATCAGGCAGAATATCAACCTACAATTATAGAATTGGAAGGCAAAGTGGCTAACCGTACTGTTGTTATTTTAATAGACCCAGGGGCCAATCTAATTTATATCACTGCAAAGATAATTGAAAGTTGTCAATAACAAACCCATAAATTTAAAAACCCCTGGTTAGTCCAGTTATCCGCAGGAGCCAAAAGAAGGGTCACTGCTAAGGTGGAAGCCTGCACAATTGAAGTAGTAGGATAACTTATCCAACCAAGTTTGAATGTGTTTCCTTTAGGCTCTTGCGATATATTGATTGGTATGGATTGGTTAGAAGGAAATTGGTCCTTTGTAAACTGTAAATAAAATATTGTGAATTTCCTTATAGAGGAGGGATATAGGTTAGAACTTAAGGGTATTAAAATACCTATTAAGTTGCGACCTATCACCACTACTCATTTGGGTAAATGTTTGAGGAAAGGTTGCCAAATCTATGTAGTAAAAGTGGAATACTCTAACACTAAATAAAAAATAACTACTTTAGAAAACATACCCATCATTCAGGAATTTGTGGATGTGTGATTTAAGCCTTGAAAAAGCACCTTAAGATGGGGTGGTTGTACAAAATTAGCACCACAATATTGTGATCCTTTTCAAGTATTGGAGAGAATAGGGTCGGTAACATATCAACTTTCTTTACCCAATCATATTTTCATTCATAATGTATTTCATGTCTCATTGTCAAAGAAATATGTATACGATCCTAGACATATTATAAATTGGAAGGATGTACAAGTAAAAAAAAAGAAGTGTAACTTATTTCGTTTATGTTATTTTATTTTATTTGTACTTATTCTTATATATATATATATATATATATATATATATATATTATATATATATATATATAATAAGTTGATGAAAAGAAATTTTATTGAATAGGTTGAACAAATGGGGAATTTCTTGTAGAACCTCTACATATTCTTGAGCATAGAGAAACAACGATACAGAGGCTAGTTATCACGCAAGTTAAAGTGCAATGGAAGTACTTTAGCCCAGAGGAGGCCAATTGCAAAGATGTTGAACTTATGCACGCTGCATATCCTAGATTGTTCCAAAGTCAAGAATGAACACTAAGGACAGTGTTCTAAATTGAGGGGGAGATGTAACACTCCCAGGTATTGTGAACAATGTAATTATTCTTACTGTTTAATTTTGGAAAATAATGAATGGAAGAACAATACACAGTAATAATATTATTAGAATAAGAATTGATGGATTTAGGCAGTCTGGGAATTCATGAGAAAAGATAAATAAAGAGGTTTTTAGGTACCAGGCAATTATGAAAGTTATTACTCTTTCTTCCTCCGTAGAGAGGAAACAATATCAGTGGAAAAAGGGAATGCCCAAGAAATAAAAAGGGAGAGGTTGGATGCACAAGAAGAAACAAGGAATTAGTGTGAAATCTCTGATAGGACACTATCAGTAAGGTGCTCTTGAGCTAGTTATGAACCAGTGGAGACCTTACAAAAGAAATATTAGTTTGGTGGAACCCTGGGCTACAGAATTGACCCAAGGGGTCATTATCTACTTTGTTGCTCTGGATAGTGAACTGCTTGGGGGGAGAACGCGGACGCAATTTCTGATTCTCATGGCTAGGAGGAAAGGCCAAATTCTTATGGGTGTCCCCAGTTGCCATATATTCAGATAAGTGAGAAAGGAATCATAAACTAGTATATAATTGCAGGGTATACATAATAGTAATTTATTTATACGAATGTTTTGGTCTGAGTATGAATTAATCTTGTTGTATGTTTTATTTAAATACAAGGGTTGCATGGAAAATATTTCATCTAAAACAGAACATCGAGATATGTAAGTTTAATAAAAACATTATATATAAATGTAGTAGCGATGAGGTTATTGGAATTTAACTATAACTTGGTTTGGTATGATGAACTAACTGGTTCATTTTATGGAAAGCCAACCTTCCTGGTTGTGAATGGAAGGAATGACTAGTCGTGACTGACCTTTTTCTTGTCACTCAAAGATTGAGTGAGAAATGTGATAATAATAAGTGCGAATAGTGAAGAAGTAAAACAAGAAACGCCAAGAGGTGCAGTCCAAACAACCTGTGAGGGTATTAAATAGATATGAGACATGTAATCTAATTACAAGAGTCAGTTGTTTTTTATACAAGGTCGTTGAAAAAAACCAACCGGAACTCGTTCTGACCCTCAGAATTTTAAGGGTGTATGTGGTCAAAAGAGAGGAAGTGGTTTCATCTTTAAAGCAATGAATTGAAACAAAATTTGATAATTCTAACTCTTAAAAGCATCGACCCGGTTCCAAACATAGTTAAACATAAGATGAATAACACAATGTGAGAATGGAAACTCTTCTTGAAATGATAAAATAACATGAAGAAATGTATTTTGTAAAATCCAGTAAAACCCATTTTACACACTCGAAGGACTAATATCTTTAAGAAATTATATACACACAAATATAATATTAATTAAGCCAAAATCTAGTACATCAGTTAGGGTTGTTTCATCCAACCCTATATATAATTTTTTAACAAGAAAAATAGTCCAGAAGCCTAGAATAGGCTAGGGTTTTTTCCAATAGCCTTGAGAGAATAACAAACACAACAACCACACAAGCTCATAGGATGAGAGCACCAAGTAATCAAGAACGTGTAATAGCAGAACCTGTGGAGAATTAAATCCACTAGAAGGCCACATAAGTTGGGTTGGAGACCCTCGGTCAGTATGCCTTCATAGCTAAAGAGCCCAAGCATATATGTTGAGAATGAGTGCCTATGGAAAGTGCCATAGCATGAGAAGGGTTAGAAACACATAAGCTCATTCAACAAGAAAAAGAAAACAAACAAATCTACTTGGAGGCATAATTTAATAAAAACATAACCTCACCTGAAGTAACATGGAAAGGGGAAAGAAACATGTATACGATTGTCACTCCCCACACCTTTTCCAGGAACCATAATCAAATGTCGAAAGGGATGAAAGGTACCAAAACTTATTTGTGGAAGAAATGGGTATAGCAAAGAAGAAATGCCAGATTTGAAAGCTATTTTTGAATCAAAACCATAGGTGTGACTCATTAGTGACATTTTAAAAAGGGAAAAAATATAACATTATCTTAGAAGGTGGGTAGACTCGTTACCTGTGCATTGACCGAGATATAATTCATTTTCTTGTAGAACGAAGAGAAGAGGGTTCCAACGAAATGAGGGAAGCAAATTACAGGCAGTATCAGGGGAAAAACTTGTTAGTTACCAAATGGAAGGCAGAATAACCATTAGATGCAACACTAGCCCGTGGACAGCCCAATTGAAGCTAATTGTCGATTTCCTTGATTCAATAAGGTTCTAGAGTATCTAGGGTCTTGGGTGTAAACCATGTGAGTTATAGTCATGGTCACCCATTGCTAAAAACATAAAACCAACAATTACGCCATCTTGTTTATATGCCTAGGGGCTCGACTACTCAGGTAATAAAAATTTATCACAAGCCCTTAGTTAGTCGATTATATAATAAAATCAGAACTTAAATTTCCCACGCTCGAAGCCAATTGTAGAACTGACAACTAGTTAATGTAATAATTTATAACAATTGTCTGATATGGGTATATAAATCTACAAGGAAATAAAATTTATTTATTTCTTGTATTATTGAGGTCATTTTTTTATATTCTTGTTCATGTTGCAGTTGTATTATTTCATAATTGGAATCATAATAGTCAACATGACAAGTATAACTTAAATTGTGATCATTTTGCAAATTTGGCCTCAAACCATGTCTTTAACAAGTTTCCAATGATTTTAAGAGCTAATTCGTTTTAGAGGCGGGGGAATAAAATTGGCGAGGTTACAAAAAACGTAAAAATATAATAAAAATTAAACAATAAATAAAATTAAAATGAAAAAAATGGATAAAAATTAGCAAACATGAGAAAAAAATTATATTCAAAAATATTCATTTTTTTCATTTTTTAATATCTTAGGCGTTCACAGCATTAAATAATTATATTGCCACATAAATATGAAAAAAGGAAAAAAAATATATGTATAATATGTCTAGTGCTACATCACACATCAACACTGAATCACGTAACAAATCTTGAGAGCTAACTCATTCTCAAAATATCAATGAAAAATATAGTTCATGTATTTAATCACCATGAGTCATCTATAATGAAATTAGCTACATAACTATTAACTAATGATTTCCTCTTACCCTTTTATGGGAAAATGTGTTGGCTTCTCTTCAAGAGGAAGAAGGGCTTCATACTAGAATTGGATTATGATGTCCTCTAGAAGAAGAAATAGGAGGTAGACTATGCCCTCTACTTGTGACCATACTAGGTGGTGTCATCTCCTACTCTTTCTGCTCCTCCTCCTCTACCTCTTTCTCCCTTACACTTCCTACCACCTCAAGTTCTTCCTTCTCTAACCAATCAGGGGTCGATTCAATGACAAATCTGTTGGTCTCAACCCTCCATGTAGTAGTGGTGTTGTTCCCATGATATTATATGGTCTACATGTCAAGTGTTTTCTAAAGCTACCTCATCAAGATTGTATTAGATGTAGACTATGTCATTAAGGCACTAAGAATCCAACCTATATGAGGGTCATATTATTATAAATTAATAATTTAAAAATAATAAATTATAATTTATTAATTAATTCAAAAACCTAATCTAAAAATTTTAAACTTGTTTCGCCTCTTTGTGTGTCTTTTTTCAAATGCACTTTGGTTATGATTGCATATAGACGAGTTATGTGTTTGGTTGAGAATTCATATGGAAATATTTAAGAGATTGGTTACTTTACCACCATAGCTTATCCACCATGCATCTAAAACAAATAAGAGAAACATTATAAAATTGAAATTTGAAGCAAAATATGAAAAGATAATCAAATTTGTAACAAATTAAAGCTTACCCATCATTTGGTTTTCCTATAAGGGATAAAAATGTTAAATCTAAATATGCCACTTGGCATCTTGCATATATGCATTTCTTTAAAAATATTTGTATTTTCTTGTGGAGATGGAACCATATTATGAACATAAAGGAAGAATCTATTGATCACCTCAATATCAAATATGAAACCACAAGAGTAAGAAAATGCAAGGTTGATGTAGGTCCTTATAACATGAGTGGGACAATGGATTCTAGTGTTCCATCACTCAACAATTGTTCTCCATACCAATTATTGTTTCTAAATCCCCTCTTCGTGCTTATCCTCATTATAGTTACAGATGGATTAATTAGTTCTATCCATGGCATCATACAACTAACCCATTTCAAGCTTGTCTCCATCAATCGATTCAAGAACTTTTACCAGAGGTTTAATAATAGTAAACACCTCCTCCACTCCTACCCAAAACATCTCCCAATATGACTCTAGCTAGGATATAGCCTCTCCCTCAGGTTTGTGGCTAAAAGATAAAGCATGCCACTCCTCTAGAGGAAGCATTATCTCCCCATCCCACATAAAATTCACGAGAGATTGAAGAGATATGAAACTAGTGACAAACCATATAATAACAAGACATACCAACTCATTATTATTAGTGAATCTTCTCATCAAATTGAGCACATATGCATTATATAAAAAAAAAAATAATGATCCTATATGATTCAACAAATGTATTGGCATAAGGAACTTTCCCCGTATCCTCCAATACTAAATCAATACATTGTGCAAAACAAGGTGTACAAAACAAGTTACGAGACCTCTCCATAAGAAGCTTGCCGAAAGAACCATAATTTTTAGCATTCTCCATTATGACTTGGAAAACATCCATGAACCTACCTCTTAAATGAACATGTCCAACAAATCACATAATAATCACTCATCTTTGATATATTTTTTTTGTTGTTGTGGTTCACGGACACCTTGGTCAACGGGTGGTCGCTATGTCCATGGAAAAATCTAGGTTGATCAACCTCGAAGGGAATCTAGCCCCGCATACCACTAGCAAGGCATAACCCCAAGGTATTTGGGAAAAATGGACCCTGTGACATCCCCAATGGTGAGGCACTGATTCTAATAAACTAAGCTAACCCTTGGGGCTACGCATCTTTGATATGTGCAGATGCATCAACATATTTCATAATAATTTTCCCTTTTGGTGTAATCAACCAAGAATTTAATAATGTTTTACCCTTTTGATCATTATAATCATCTTACATCATAGTGCACTTAGTGCTTTCCCATGATGCCCTAAACTCCTCCAATATAATAGTATAATCAGTCTTTTCGTTTTGAAGACTAGGCCCTCTCAACTCATCATAGGAAGGGGATTTATACCACAAGCCAACAATAGAAATAGCATCAAACATATCCTAGTAGAATGGATTGTTCTTGGCAATGCTAAAAATAATGTCACTCCATAGAAAAGACCTACCCACTAGGTTACCAACATATTCTTTCCCCTTTGTTTTAAACGTTGACCTGATAGAAGGTTGTGCACCAAGTGTGGTTCTAGGAACAAAAAATGATGAGGTAGATGTAGGATTGCTCATTGTAGAGAGTGATGATGAATAAATACTTTGACTTACTCCCACTCCTCCATTGCAATTTGACGTTTTGTAGTTGCCTTGTTACTTTTTGGAAAAAAACTTTATCTTTAGTGATTTGATGGCAATACAAATGATTTCTAGAGATTCCTTTGAGAAAATTTCTATGTCATGTACCTAAATTTGTGCAAGGTGATATTTCAATTGTGATATTCCCCTTGTAATTGCTTCCTACACAACTTGCAATTCAAATTTTATCTATTAAACCCCCCTCAAGTTCACCATATTCCTAGATAGTGTCCAAAATTCTCAACATTTTTAGTCTTTAATGTAATTATACAACATAGGGCACCAAATAAATAAATAACAAATTTGGGTGACTGGAAACCCCAGAAAAACCTTCAAATATTATTCTTTGATTTGTGAATACTACTACTAATATTCTAAAATATTTTGTGGAGGTTAAATCCCTACCATCCACCTAATAATTAGCACATCCATTTAAATTAAATGGTTTGTAACTCCTGATATTTATTAATCCATAATAAGCATCCAAACACTATGAATTTATTATTATTAATAAAAATAATTATATAAGTTAAACATAATTACATTTTAAAAAAACATGTAAGGAAATTATTAACCATGGATATTTTTCCCCACTTTATCATGGAGATTATTAATCTATAAATATACTTTGTCACAATACCATGGCTTATCAATAGACTTTGTCACAATACCATGGCTTATCAATACCACATGCCAAAAAAACTATAAATAATTTCATATCACGCTTGGTCATATCACAATTTTTTAATTATGACTTTAAATTCAAAGAGAGAAAAGACATGACATTTTTGGAAATAAAACTCAACCTTTGAATTCTATATGCTATTAACAATATTCTTTATTTTCTATGGACATTAAATTCCTACCATTCACCTAAACATGATTGATAATTAAACTAAGTCTTTTGAAGCTTTATTCCAAAAATAGATACATCTATCTATATAACTAACTATTATAGTTTACACTGAGATTTATCTAAACATAATTCATTCTTAATTGGTCTGAGAGACGCATTGTGTAATTCCATCACTTGAAAACTGTCACTTTTAAAATAAAAATAAGTTTCTACTAAAATTTGAAAAAAAAAAACAAAAACAAAAACAATATATTTTTAGATAAAAAAAATTAATGTGTGCCATAATTGATATATATATATATATATATATATATAATAATATATATATATATATATATACATGGATATTTTATATATATAGATAGTTTTAATAAAATCATTATAAAACATTACTAACCCCACTCTTCTATGTTTGCTAGGTGGTTGATATTACAACTTAGCACTAACAAGTTGTGGTAACATATTTCACTCTCACTTTTAGCCATAAATAAATATTGTGATGTCCATGTCAAGTAGCATAATTTTATGTCAAATTTTAAAGAATAAGTGTGCCCATTATGAGGAAGATACGTGATTTCTTATTTTCTCAATATGGAGTTGACATGTTTCCCTTTTAAAATAAAAAATAAAATATTTTTCAATTACAAAATCAATGTTGGCTATAATAAAAATTAAAAATAGATATACATATTCGACAACCAATGAGATGTATCATTATGTACTTTCTCAACTTTAAGTTGACACATTTCCCCTTTTAAAATAAAAATAAAATATTTTCTGAATAGAAAATCAATGTTATATATATATATATATATATATATATATATATATAGAGAGAGAGAGAGAGAGAGAGAGAGAAAGATAAAACATCAATAATTTTCAACCCCACTATGCCTTGCTCAAGTTGTTGTTGATATTGCACAAATATTTCACTCTTTGAATCATAAATAAAATATAAACCTTATAGCTTTCAAAAGAAATCAACAGAGTATTTAAATAAACTATTTGAAATTCTAAGTTAAGTAATTTATGTTGATATCAAATTCTCTCTCTCACACACATAGACGCACATATGAAATATTAAAAGAAGATATTATAATGTTGTATATAGTAAAATATTTAATGTCCAAAAACCTTTCAATGCTCAAATTTCGATTTTTTTACGAGGCGAAATGGTGACCAACAATAATTCCCCCATTAGTCAAGCCCAAAAAAAAAATGTTGGCCTATACTTAAAAATATATTAACAAAAAAGTTGTTTTAATGTGAACAACATAGTCTATAGAGAAACTTTCTCAATACACATGTTATGTGAAATGATTTAATGTTAGCATTGAGGGTTAGCTTAGTTGGTTGACTCCTAGTGATTAAAAGCACCTTTGCTATTAAAAGGTCACTAGTTCAATTCTTTGTAAACTCTCACAGTAATAACTTTCAAAAATAATATTTCAAGAGCCCATGAAAAATTACACATCTTATACATATAAAGATATAACAACTACATATTCATGGGGATTATATTATTTAAAAAGAAAATTGTGTATATATCATATCAAGCAATTGGAAAAAAATGTTTTATATGGTTAAATTCTAGTCTCTCTATTTTACATTTTGGTCTTTTTTTTCCTCTTTTCTTTTTTCAATTTTCCAAAAAGAAACCAAAAGTTTCTGTACTCTATATAGCATTCAAAAATAAAATTTAAATAGTTAGTGAAAAATTTCACATTGTATTCATATAGAGAGAGAGAGAGAGAGAACAACTACACATTCATTGGGATTTTCATTTTTTTTCCCATTTTTGTTTTTTGTCCATTTTCCATCAAATCCAAAAAAAAAGAACAAAGACCTACAAGTTTATGTACTTTATATAGTATTCAAAAATACAATTTAAATAGTTAGTGAAAAAGTACACATTGTATACATATAGAGAAATATTTTAAAAAGTATGTATCATATAAAGTGATTGAAAAAAGAAGTGTTATATTGTTAAATTGTAGTCTCACTATTTTTACATTTTTTTTTTTTTTCAAATTTTCCTTGAAATTCAACCAAAAAGGAAACAAAGACCTACATGTTTTTGTACTCTATATAGCATTCAAAAGTAAAATTTAAATAGACAATGAAAAATTACACATTCTATACATATATAGATAGAACTACTACATATTCATTGGGATTTTTAAAAAAAATCCCAATTTTTTGTCAATTTTCCCAACAAAAAAACAAATATCTACAAGTTTATGTATTCTATATAGCATTCAAAAATACAATTTAAATAGGCAGTGAAAAATTACACATTGTATACATATCGAGAGAGAACAACTACATATTCATTGGGATTCGGATTTTCAATTTGTTTTTCCAAGTTCTGTATTCTAAAAGAGGTTTGTGCTCTAACGGATTTGATCTATCTAGCTGCATGTTAGATCTGTACTTAAGATGAACCTGTAGTAGTTTTTAGTAAAACTATTATAAAACTTGAAGAATCTTTTTCTGGATGTCCTTAGTTGTTGCTATTTACTAATGTGAAGTAACAAAGTTTGAAATTCATTTTAAAAAAATATAAAGTCATTGAATAAAAAATAAAAAAGTAAAGTACTGTAAATTATTATTTTATATATATTTTTACTTTTTATTGTAAGGCAAATGTATAATTTTTATACTTTTGAAAAATATTTTAGTATAAGATTTAGATTAAATTATTTGAATATCTATATTAATTATTTAGTTCAATATCAACTTTTATATATAAGGAATTAAAAAACATAAATTCATATAGTTAAAACATTTAAACTAGTCTCATTATTTTGTATCTTGGTCATTTTTCATGCGTGTGTATAACACTAATATAAATCCATCTAAATGATAGATTTAATAAGCATGGAAAGTAATGTAATATCTTTAGGTGTAAACCCTTTTTCATAGTTTTCACAAAAAAATGTTTGTAACTTAAGAAGAATTTTGATCGCTTCCAACACTGGCTAAGTCAGTAATTAAAATAAATCAATACTAATTAATAACATTAACATTGTTGTGTATAACATGAATGTCCAAATTATAACTTTTAACATAAATAATAAATTGTTCGCAATAATTTTTTATAATAACTATGCAGAAAAATAACCCTCCTATAAACAGTATCTTATGAACAGTATCTTATGGGTTCCTAAAATATTGAAAATAATATAATGAAAGTAACATATAATAATAATAATAATTATATAATCAAATTCATATTTTACATTTATAAAATTTTCTCAAAATTAAATCAATCTTGTTTATATGGTACCCTGTATGTTAAGACCTCAAGTTAGCGAGCGATGACCTCAGTTAAAGGTGTGTGGGTGCGCCCAAGATGTGCGACGGGTGCCCATGTTCTGTTAATGATGACTCGGGTTGAAAAAATCATTTAAATATGACTTGGAGGTGAGCATTCAGTTATGTGCGATCTCATCGTTGGTTAACGACATGCACGGGTGTAGCGGGAGGTTACGTGTGACGGATGGGTGAGCGCATTGTAATAGGCATGCCATATTGGGTGCGAGCCCACCCATCGTGTGGAAAGACAAATTATAACGATGTGACAAGCAGGCGAGTTATGTGTGATGAGCAGGTGAGTCCTGTGCGATGAGAAGGTGAATCGTGTGAGATAGGCATGCGAGTCATATGCAATGGGGGCGGGTGAGTCATGTGTGACGAGTTGGGCTAGTCGCGTTGAGTTGAGGTGAATCGTCTTGTGAGTCGGGTAGTGATGGGTGAGTCGTGAAAGGGTGGGTGAGGCAGTGGGAAACATGGGCGAGCCGACCCACGACCAACCTGAACGACATAACAACTGAACAGACTCATGTGTGGGTGGAACATAGGTCAGCCAAGAACATATGGGTGAGCCGACCCATGGTGCAGCAAAAAGACGTGATGGTTGGAGTGAAAACACATCGCATGGTTAAGAATATAAGTCATGTGGAGGAGTGAGAAAAAAAATCCGTCAGCAAGCATATGAGTTCGATGAGCTAAGGGTGTGAATTGGGGTAGAAGAGAAATGACGTAAATGAGTGGGCGGGGTGACGCATATTACCACGTGACTGTGGCAAGTTTGGCGTAGAAAGATTCAGGGTTTCCTCAGTGAACCGAACGAGTTACATTTCACGTGAGCACGGTGATTGGCATATTGTTTGGGTGCTGGGGTGTGCACGACAGGCGGGCACAACAATGTCGTAGGCCAAGTGTGTGCAAGTCCCTACAGGTGGCTCACTCGAGCTGGGCCATGACGGCACCAATGAATGAGCTATGGGTGGTGTTGGTGGGCTTTGTGAAGTCATGGGCAGGATAGAAGTGTGGGTCGGGTGCTGAATGACTGCATTGGAAATTTGGGTAAGATGTGCACAACACCGACAATAATTCGGGTAATACATGTAGGAGATGCATGATAATTTTGTGGGGTGCATGACCGGTGCACAATGTTGAACAGAAATTGTCCAGACCATTCAGAGGTTGTACGAATTGGAAATATTTGTAAGGTTTCGTAATGTTTGTACATCACTGAACTATATTGATCGGGAATACCTATATTTTGGAGTTTCACCTACCACATATGATATGTGTGTACATTGTTGTTATGTTTATTTTCATTGCATATGAAATATTAACCGATGAAGATAAATGAAATGATTTCCATTACATAAGAACATTATTTGAAAAATTGGTTAAGTGTTGAGTAGGTGTAGTTTGTGAACTCAAGTAGTGGTGAAATGAAAATGTTCCGTGGTGCCGCATTTGCCTATGTGTTGGTTGAAGGATCAAGGATTAGATGATATCATGAATTTATGGAAGAATCTTAATAAGGCTCTCAATGAGATTGTTATATTGAAGAAGGCACTAGGGCAGGTACTGGTTGGAGGAGTTTCCCACATTAAAATCAAGGATACCAATTCTTATGATGGGGTCAAGAGCACGAAGACACGTACACCATTAAGCGTAACAATTCTTTGATTTTTATAATAGAGAGATGTATATGATGCATATCTTCATAATTAGAATTGTCTAAACAAGTTCTTATTTTAGGAAGAAAGTTACATACAAAGAAGACAATGTTATAGCACCAATTTTTTGGGAAATATATGTGAGAACGGCCTACACGACTTGAAAAGAAAAAATATTCTTGATGGCTTGAATGATTGTTCTCTTGAATTTCCTTTTTGTTAGCATTACATATGTGAAAAATAAAAACAATGTTCAATTTTATTTTCGTTCTTACAAATATTCTATATTTTTAGAATTATTCATTCTTATGTATTTGTGCTAGTTAAAGATATTTTGGTTTTTAAGGTTTTGTATCCTATGTCTAGAAGAGTTTTATATATCAATAATGTTATTTTCAAATAACTTAAGTATTCACCCAGAATGGTGCAATGAGAAGCATATGAGAAGAATTTAGTGGTTCAATTACCATCAAAGACCAAGAATGTTAAATGAGAAAATGAACATGAAATTCATGATGGGCTTGATGAGGAGGAGGTTCAAAGAGCTAGAAAGAGGAGAAAGAAATTCCACTTCAGATTTAAAAAGGTCTACTCATTGAATAAGATAACCAAATAGGTATAATCATAATTTGTCTAATTTCAAGTGTATATTTGTTTTATTTAGTAACACTGATGTGCCTAGAACTATGAAAGAGGAAATGCATATGGAAGATAAGGAGTTCTAGAGATTGATCATAAACGGAAAAATCTAGTTGCACTAAGAAATAATTATATATGGGACTTTGTATCATTTTCTGAAGGAAGAAAACCTATTAATGAGCGATCAAAGAAAATTAGAGGGAACCATTGTTTTCTCTCTGGTAGGGAGGCCTAATTATGGATTTGACATCTTCACCATTGACCTCCTGCAAATCTCTCTACACACTCACATCTAAAATTTTTGAATGACCACTTACTCACGGAGGCCAAATCCATTAATAAAAATGGCCAATTGATTTCTCTCGGGAAACTAGTTCATCCATAATACTGTAGCTAGATTACATGGTGGCCAACGAATCTAACAATAGTGTCATGAGGAAAAGCCTCACCATAAAAATCCTTCGGCTTAATAAATGCTAAAAGTTTGGGTACAAAACTTGACAAATCCAATATAAATTTTGAAACGAAAAAAACATACTCTAATCCCATGGCTTCTTTTAAAAACAATATACATCACTCCAAATATATAATCATGCCCTAAAACATAAACCACGTGACATTTGTAGAGTTAAGGTTGAAGATTCAAACATGTGAAAATCTTCAACTAAAACTCTTAATCACATTTTTTTTCATGGCCATGGAAAATCCTATGGCCTCCCACCAGTTATGGCAATGGCGCGCCTTTTAGTCCTCTACTACTTTCCACCACACTCACACAACACAATCACTATTTCTTAGCATCTCCACATCTCAGATTAACGTTGCAACAAGAAATTTAATTACCAAACTTTATATGTACTTCATGGTTAAGTCAACAATGTTATTTACCACACCCAAAAAGTATTAATTTGGAACAATGTTATTTACCACATCCAAAAAGTAGTGAGTTGGAACTTGGGGGCGTGATTGAGCTGACAGAAAAATAACTCCATGGGGATTTAATGGAGAGGATTCCCTTATTGCATTTAGGAAGGTGTTGTGCCAGTTTAATAACTATTTAATTGACTAAACCATAACAATTTAAATGTCATCTAAGGTAGGTCTGTTTATTCAACGGTGTCTACACTATTTGTGCTGATACATAACAACTAAGGATATAAATAAACAATGGACAGAAATGTCATTGAACCAATTGCAGAAATTAAACACTCATGCAGAAATTAAAAAAAAAAAAATCTATAGGAATGAAATCACACTTCATTTTTTACCAAGAAATAGGTGCACCACACACAATATCAAGGACTTAACCAACTAATCAATTATTATAACGTAAATCAATCCTATGTAACAACATATCGAAAATTTGAAAAAACAGAAGTAATATTCTCTATGAATTATACATCAACAACAATAACTTCACACTTATGAAAAATAAATAATTAATCTACTACTACAATCCCTATTAAAGAGGAGGGCCCTTCCTCCCTAGCAAGGCGCAGAGATGGATTAGGAACTAGTTAGGAATTGAACACAAAATCTATAAAACCATCACAAACGATGTTCTTATATTAAAATGGGAGTGAATCACAGAATCAAAAGCATGGTACTATCTTGTGTTTCCTGTTCCCTTCCATGGAAATGAATCCTTTTATAAATTTTACATGCACAAAATAGGGAACATATTAGTCATGAGAACCTTAGGATTCTCAGACTGATCGATATTAAAAGAAAATAGGAATTGTTACAACTAGTTTCTAAATTCAAGGCCTATTCAAGTTACATCATTTTCTAAAATCATAGCCGCCTAGATTCTTTGACGGCCCACAAATAATTCATGCTTCTTGACAACTGTCTCGTGGAATAGTACCCATGGTCTTTGACAATTATGGTGTAACAACATCTCTTGGTGTTACAACAACTTGAGGTGTAACAACATCTTAAGTTGTAACAACAATGGTCTATAACAACAAATCCTCAAAACAAATTTTTGAATCAACAACACAATTTTCCATCCATTGGCCTTGAATTCATGGACAACACCTTAAAGAAAAGGAGCCAGAGAACTTCTTCCACACTTACCCTCGCTAGCCATAAAAAAGATATCACTTCATTCGTATTTAACAAAGTTGGAAAAATAATATGTCTCAACAAGAGTTACTTCTTATAACTAGGAAAAGTGATAATTAGAACATAAAGCTCGTGCATTCAAAGGTAAAATGGTCAAAAATGGGGGAAAGAGGTATCTCAAATATGCCCAAAAGTTGCACCCAACATCTCCCTCCAAATGAAGCAATTGCGTGTCCTCATGCAAAATTCTCAGATATTGTTGTTGTACCTCCTTGTAGATCTGTCAAGATGTAAGCACTGACAATATCCTCATCAACAGACCTGTAGCCTTAAGTGGCCGTCAACTGATGTCGCCAAGATTCCTCCTCATAATCACACAGTTGATAATGGGGTTGATACTCCTCCATTGGCAGCCAAATTAGAGGATATTTAAACTTGAGCCCTATCTAGAAGGCTCCTAGTGACCTCACAATCTGAGCATGCTCTGAGACCCGTGCAACAACAACCACAGTTTAGAAACCCAAAAGGGTCACCCTCCTATAGACCTGCGCTATTGGCCTCAGTGCATTTAAGGCACCTAGTTAGTGCTCGACTCTTTAGTTGTATAAAAAGGTTCACCCATAATCCCATGATTCTCCTTTTGTAGATAGATGATTGCTCTCTAACGTCTAGGGTACTCAAAAATCTCTTGAAATCACGCCTCAACTTTGTATCCATTCCTGGTTCCACCCTTATCCATAATGCTTCCTTTTCTTCATTGGTGTTCACTGACTTCATGCCCAGGTGCCATTCCATCTTATTTCTCATGAAAGAAATAAAAGCGCGTAACTATATATCCAACATGTAGGAGAAAATGCACACAACCATGTGAAAACTAGCATGCTTACATATTATATTATGAAGAAACAACTCGCATAGTAAGCTTTGGTCATTAAAACCGCAAGCACAAAAAGCTTCCAAAATTTTTTGGGTAGAATTACCCAAATGCATCTATTTTCATAGACGGACTTCAGATGAAACAAACAAAATATTTCCAACAGAAAGAATGGGTACGATGGAGAGGGCCTTCTACACCCTAAAAAATTTAGGGCGAGCTCGTAGAGCTTCTGTTTATCATTTGTTAAATCTTGAACTTGATGTTGTAACAACTGCAATTTCTCCTCCTCCTTCATGGCTTCCTTCTTTTCCCATCTTTCCCATTTTTCTACCAATTTCTTCTTAGCCTGTTGTTCCTTGAGTGAATCTAAAACTTTCTGATGTTCTTCCAGTGAGATCACTCCCTTTTGTAAGGAGTGTGCATGTTGTTTCCATTTATGTAATTCTTATATCAATAAAAATTTCTTCGAACCCCATCCTGCTTCAGGGTCGTGTGTTCCTTCACATGTAATATTACTCTGGGTGTAACAACACCTCAAGGATTTAGATGCTCTGCTTTGACTACTGGTTTCTCTGTACCAATTGCTTCGACAGTAGGTTCTTATGGTTCATCTCTTTTGTTTCTTCCTGAGTAGCCTGCGGCTCTATTGTTGGTTCTTGTGTAACAAGAATTTCATTGACAGGTTCTTGTGTATTAGCTTCCAGGTCGATCACTGTGGGATGCTCCATTTGGGCTATAGGTTCTTGTGTAACAACAATGTCGTTAACGGGTTCTTGTGTAACAGCTTCCCAGGGTTCAGTTTGAATTTCTATCGAAATGGTGTTTGCAACACAAACTTTGCATCTGGTTGTTGCTAGATTCCTAGTACATGATGCACATACAGAACTCGATGTGTTTTCTACCCTCATTTTGTCTACAACCTCTACCAAGTTGTCCAGGCCCAAGACCCATGCTTCTACTTTACTCTACTCTAATTACTTCCTTAATCTTTCATTTTCTTTTTCTAAATTTTCAATCTTATGAAAAAAAAGTTGGGTCTCATCCTTACCTAGAAGAGGGACCTCTTCTGGATGGGCATGTTCCCCCTCTTTATGTTTTCTTGTGTCCTTGTGGTTGCTCAACTCCTTTCTAGAGGGAGGTGAAGGTCCTGGCTGTGAGTTGATTTTCAACCTCTTCTTTGGTATCCTGCCACCAATCGACTTCTCAAGTGATCTTTTCTTACTCCTAACTCCCGAGGATTCCCCTTGTTCTTCAGTCTCCCTAGCTTCCCTTAGAGTGTCATCGGGGATTTCAACTTGCCTTTGGTGGGAAGTCCTTATCTTTCTACTCATAAACTCCTCCCATATCTTGCCTTCGTGTTCTAATGCATCCAACACAATTAACCTGATGAGTTTGTGGTTGGTAATGCAACACACTGGTTGTGTAACAACCTTCACGGCAAAAGACATGTGCCTTATATTTTCAAGCAAGAAATATGGGAGATTGACCAGCTGCCTGTGTGGAAGGTGGTTTAATAGCAAAAAATGGTAATTGAACACAATCATTGTCCTTCCTTCATAAGTAATGTACTTGATGATGTATAGGGCAACGTCTTCCCATGGCTGACAGAGTGAGAACCTGTCAATTCCCCTGCTTTTTTTCTCCAATTTCTCTTCTCCTCGCAGGGATTTCGCCTGAAGGTAGGGTCATTAATATTTTGGTTAAACCACCTTTTTCCCTCAACCCGCAATGTTGTTACTCGGGAAATCACTTATTCCCTACCTTCTAGCTTCAACCCCCTAACCTTTGTCTGGTTTCTATCTAGATTTTTAGAAAATTCCATGGAAACTGACTCCTCTTATCCCTTAAGTCACTCAAATAAATCAAACCCTCTTGCTTCCTTAAAATTCTGGCATCCCTCAAGGTAATTTTCCAATGCTTCAGTCAAATTGGGTTTGTGTCGGATTGTTTCTCCTCCCATTTATGCTTCGGTTGTTACACTTTGTGCTTTCTATGTTCTTTCTCTGAGAATTTTGAAGTGAGGGTGCAATGCTTCGCTGAGGTTGATATCAGAGCAGTGAGGTAGGAAATAAAAGTAGGAATGTTGGATTAGGGGGATCGTACTACGTACATTATGATCTCATTATTGATCCTAGATCATGGAGTCCTGGCTTAAATGTGATTTAATCCTTGGCATGATTGGAATAAAGAGATAACAATAATTGTTGGGTTTAATGATGATTACAGGGTTGTCACTTTTAATTTTAGTTTTAAATTGCATATTGCCAAATGATTTTCCCTCCCCTCGAGTTTAATATGATGGTGATCATCAAATGTCAAATAAAGTGTCATATTAATTGCTATAAATGTTAAACAGAGGAAAAAGTGATATACCTTTTGCATGATGTACCTAAAGTGATGTTGCAAAAAGGAACAGATGAAAAGGTACCAACAATATAATTAATTTTGGCAATGACATGTTGCTTGTGTCATTTTCTCCTATAGTAAGATGTTGATGAATGTTATTTATTGTGGCATATGATTTTGCCTAGATGACTGCTGCAAGTTGTCAGTTGGTACACATGTAACAACAAATACAATTCTTATTTTCATTATTGTTATAGATACTTACAAAATTTTGAAAAGAAAAATAAAAGACTAAAACTTGTAACAACATATTGTAAGATGTGCATGAGATAAATGATAATGCTACATAAATAAAAGAACGTGTAGTAGCCGCCACATGGTGGTTTTCCACTGCCACAATTTTTCTGCCTCCACCCCTATAAGAGGTTTTCATAATCAGATTCTTATCTACAAATTTTTATTACTTTTTTTTACTGGGTGTAGAAGTTGTCAGCAAAAGTTGGCTTTTCACTGTTACACTTATTGAAAAATAAAAAATTTGGCAACGTAGGATAATTTTCCCCCACCCCTATAATATTAAGGTCAGAACCCATGACAATGTTGACGAATGAATCCTTTGAAGTGGGTTTGTGATATCGCCGAAGATGGTGCCCATTAGCAAGTAATGGTGTCCTAGTATTGTCAATGGTGACTAAATTCACAGTCCCATTTTCAAAGACTTTGTCAACTTCATAAGGACCTAGCCCCCTAGTGCAGATCTTCCCCTTAAAATCCTTGAATCTTGAATCATATAATAGAGCCCAATCTCCTTTTTGAAACTTCTTCTTTTTAATGAATCTATCGTGCCACGTAGCCCTTTGTTGTCGAATGATGTCTTTTTACTGAATAACAGCTAGCCTTTTCTCATCTAGCTCATTGAGATGATTCAACCATTACTTCTGTGTTGTTGCCAGATCAAAGTTAACATGTAGCATTGTTCTTAATATTTTGATTTCGAACTCTATGGGAAATAAAGTATTTCTACCATACACTAATTCATATGGTGAGAATCCTATTGTATTCCTCCATGTATTCTTGTATGCCCACAACACCTCTGGAAGTTTATCAACCCAATTCCTCCAATGGTTGGCCACAATATTGGTAAAAATCCCCTCAATAACCTTGTTGGTTCTCTCCACTTTGCCACTCTCTTGTGGATGATAAGGTGATGTAATCCTATGAAAATTTTTGTATTTCCCACCTATCTTCTGAATCAAATGAGATGTGAATTAGGGCCCTCCATCTGTCACTATTTCTTTGAGTATCCTAAAGCGAACAAAAATGTCTTCAAATAAAAAGTATGAAACAACCTGTTCTGTGACTCTGGTCAATGCCTTCGCCTCGACCCATTTTGTGACATAGTCTATGTAGACCAGGATGTAGGAATTTTGTTGGGATGAAGGTTTAATTTGTCCTACAAAATCTAGGGCCCATTTCTCAAATGCCTCTAAAAATATTTGAAGTGGTAATGGCATCTCATCTCACTGGAGTGGTTCACCCATTCTCTGGTAGATGTCACAACCCTTCATGAATTTCTTAGCATCCTGAAATATTGTGGGCCAATTGTATCCTTTTGGGAGCACCTTGTATCATGTCCTCTTATCTGTAAAGTGTCCTCCACAAGGTTCCTCATCACAATCTCTAAGGATATCAAATATTTCGTCCTCCCTCAAACAACGCCTAATCTGATGATCTGGCTCAGTGTGATAGAGATTTCCCTCAATCCAATAATATCTAGCACTTTGTTGGACATTATTTTCTTTTCTCTAGAGGATAGGTATTGTGGAAATCTTCCTACAGCAAGATAATTAGCTATGTCTGCATACCACGGTGAGTGAGTTGAAATAGATAAAAGGTATTCATTAGGAAAAGAATCTTCAATAGGCATGCATTCATCACCAACAGTTAGCATAGAAAGAAAATAAACCACTATATTATCTTTCTGAGGTTTATCTAGGATTGTTACATCAAAATCTTGTAACATAAATAACCAACATGTAATCCTACCATTAGTGATTGGTTTATTCATTAAAAAGTGAATGGTAGAGTGGTCAGTGTGTACAAACACTTGATATCCTATGATGTAGTGTTGAAATTTGTTGATGGTATGCACTACCACAAGGAGCTCTTTTTCTATCACCGTGTAAGTCAGTTCAGTTGGAGTCAATTTATTGCTTATGTAATAGATAGAATATGGTTTTCTATCCTCCAACTTTCCCAATACAACTCCCAAAGAAGTATCATATATACCTGTAGCTATGTGAAACGAAAGACTCTAGTTTCGTCCTCACAAAATTCCTCACACTTCCCTGTCCATACAAATTCCACATCTTTTGTAAGTAAGGAGATGCAATATTTGAATTGTTCTATAAACCTCCTATAGTACCCTACATGACCCAAAAAATTATGTACCTCTTTCTGTGTCTTGGTAATTGGTATCTTCAAGATTACCTCTATCTTAGTAGGGTCTACTTTAATCCCCTTAGCAGAAATAAGATGTCCTAGCACAATCCCTTCGTTCATCATCATGTGACACTTTACAGTACTCAAAGCAACATTAGAATGCACACATCATTATAATAATCTTTTAAAATTAACTAATGTTGTTTCAAAAGCATCACTGTAAGGTGTAAAGTCATCCATGAATATTTCTAAACAGTCATTCAACAGATCTAAGAAAAATCCCAATATTTCCCTTTGGAAAGTTGTTTCCACATTATATAGTCCAAAAGGAAGAACCCTTGTATGCAAAGGTCCCCCGAGGGCAAGTAAAGGTCATTTTATCCCAATCTTCTAGGGCAATCTGTATCTGGTTGTAACCACTAAACTCATCCAAAAATGAAAAAAAATATCTTCCAGAATAGGGTATCAAGGACTTGATCTATGAATGGCAGAGGGAAATGGTCCTTTTGGGTGGCTTTGTTGAGTTCTCTATAATCTACACAGACTCTCCACTTGCCATTATTTTTACGGACAATGACAAGTGGGGATATCCATTGACTATCCGAAATTGGATAAATGAAGTTGGCACTCAGGACTTTCTGTAGTTCTTCCTTCACTACCTCCTTTAGTGTAGGGTTCATACATCATTGCAGTTGTCTAAATCGATTGCAACCATCCTTTAAGTAGATGTGGTGAGTGCACAAGATGGGATGGATCCCTTTTATGTCTATATAATCCCATGCAAACACCTTCTTTTTACTTCTGCAACAGCTGTAACAACAATCTATTTTTCTCAACAGTCATGTTTGGATTGACATTTAGATATTTACCTGGTTCTATTTCAACTGCAACGTGGTTGATGTTTGGAGTGGTATTCATCTGTTCAAAGCTTAGATCTTCTACAACATATTATTCCCCTGAGTCCTTAATAGAAATAACAGAAAGTGAATTACTAATAAAAACATTCATGATATCATCTTATGTCTCATCCTTGAAGTATTGGGCTTTCTTGAGGGTGAGAAGTGGCTCAGAGTAATCTGATTCAGGTTCGAATTCATCCCAAAAGGGGTTTCCCGAATCCATACTTGCTTTTTCGAAGTGGTAGAGACTAAGGTTCTTTGTGGCTTGGCCATATGAAATTATCATAGACCTGGACCTACATCCTATGAATGTGTCTATAGTGGCTAGCCAAGGCCTCCCTAGAATCAAAGGATGCCCCCCCCCCCGCAAGATTTTCTTTAGTTTGTAAAATAAGGAATTGAGTTGGATATCTCCAAAAATCCACCATGATCACCATGTCTCCTAACACCCCCTCAGGTTTGACATAGGACTTGTTTGCTAATTCCAACACTATAGGTGTGTGTCTTAGTTCGTGTAGCCCCAAGGTCGTGAAGAGATCCTTAGTCATCACATTAATAGTTGTCCCAAAATCAATCAATGTATTGGTAATGGGCTTGCCATTGATGTAAACAATGACCGTGGGATTTCCTGGATCATTCTATTTGGTTAAGAGAGGTTGATCAATCATCAATTCAGACAACTTTCCCATCACATGAGTAGTAGTAGGGTCCTTAGTCTACCTCCCAGGCTTTTTAACACATGGATCTCTTAATGTTTTTGCATAAAATGTACATCTTTAATAGTCTCTAGTAGAGGAATCTGTATGTGTAAAGTTTTAACTCCATAAGGAAATCAAATTCTGGTTGTGAAGTTGTCCCAACTTCGGCTAATCTTTGGGGATACAGAGGATCCTTAGTTATCATAGTCAAGTCAATTGTTACAGGTGTATAATATTTACTCGAATTGTTTGATACAAGCACAAAAATCCTTTCTGAGTTAGCTGTTATAGGTGTGACAACATCTTCAAGATATGTGGTATCTTCTCTGGGTGACTCACACTCTTCTTTAATGATAATAGGAGAGTATTTTTGTTTAAGAACTTTCCCTAACCGAATATGAATTTCATTACATCCGACAAGAATGATATAATAAGTTTGAAAGGTAGTTGGGGCCTCCATGTTCTGGGTTGCCTTATTTTTTCGGTTAGGGTTACGTTGCACAGGTAATTAGGGTCGTATAAGAGGTATAACAGCAGGTGTTTGAAGAGGTGGTAGCTGTCATTTTTGTTGCATTGGCATTGTAGGAGGGGTTGGACCTAGGGAATTTCCTTTCTAATTATGAGTCCAAGGATATGGCTGAGATGGAGGGTATTAGAAAGGTAGAGAGGGAGAACACTGGTTCCAAGGTAAAGGAAATTGTGCTGGAGAAGGAGTAGAATACTACCAAGGGAATTTTTGAGCATTATGCATATTATTCCATGGATTAAAAGAACAGAAGTCTTCAAGACATACTCGGGGGTTGCAGTTGCCATAGTTTCCTGGATCCAATGAAATAGGAAGACTGGATTTTCTCGCTTGATTATTTGAGGACCACTCTTAATCTGGGAAGCTCCAAGCAATGGCCTGCAGAATGCTCTAGATCACAAATGTTGCACAAGTTGATGTTGTTTACTTTACATTCCTTCAAGGAATGCTTCTCCCTGCATTTCCATCAGGACACAACTAAAGATATTTTAGCTTCATCATGTGTTTTCTTCACTTGTGTTTCGCAATTTGACCAAATAAGGTACCAAGGAGATCAGTTTTAAGGTTTTCAAATAGATTTCCAATCTCATCTTTGGTCACACCTCCGTTTGTATATTTTTGTATTTTGACAGAGGCATCCCATACCATACTTCTTCCTCTCAATGACCCTTTCGATAATCTTAGGCAGAGCTTTATTATCTCATCAAATGATTCCTAAGATATGTCTCCCTTTCTTAGTAGATTCAGGGTATCAAGGAAATCATCTCTTATTCCCCTTATGAATATGGTTTTCAAGATTTTTGGATCTAAATCACTATGTTTAGATCTCTGATAGTTATATTGGAATCATTCCACATAATCCTCCAAGATTTCTCCCTCCTTATGTGTCATCCTGAATATTTCATCCCTCAGGTCCCTAGTTCGATAATAGTCCTAATACTTGGATTGGAATGTAGCTTTCATGTCGCCCCATGTCTGAATAGTAGCAGAGCCTAGTCCCCTAAACCATCTCAGTGCGGCTCCTTTTAGAGTAGCAAGGAACAATTTCAACTTTGAATCTTCTGAAGTATAATCATAGCTCCTGCACAAGACATCAAATTCAAACAAGGATGTGTTAGGGTCTTCTATAGACATTCCTTGAAAATATGGAAGAGCTGACAAAGGAATGCTTTTCATGGGAGCTTTGCCCCTTATATCATCTATCGGGAATTCAAAGGTTGTAATGGTGGCATCCATTTTTTTGTTGTTATTGTTATTTTTCCCCATTGTTGATCCTCCTGCCTCTTTCTTTCACGAGCCTCCTTCTTCAAACCGCCTAAGTGACTATCTTGTGGTTGAAGATTCATGAGATGATAGCTCAAGCTTCTCCGGGGCTAGTTGTTTCATTGCGATGCTCAAATCTGGATATTGATAAGTAATAGTATGCTCTTCTTATTTAGGCCCTTAGTGTTCCCCACTGGTTTCCCCTTGGCCCTCAAACCTAAGGTCATGACCACTAGTTTCCCCCTGTTGTTCTTGAATTGAGTCTACAATTTTGGGAGTGGATACATTAGTTTGAGGATGATGAGGTCCAGAGACAAAGGAACCAGATGCTTCTGGCCTTACTATGGGGGTAATAGCTTTTTGTGGCCTTGGTTTTTTTGTATCCCTCTATGAGTTTGACTGTTCTTTCTCTTCTTTCGAGATAATCTCCTGCATAAATGTTTTTCTCCCCAAATCTGCACTCTTCTTGTTCCTTTTATGACTCATTTTTCCTGTGATTTATTAGAGAGGTTGTGTTTTGGTATCTTTGTTATTCCGAAACCTTACACATGGACCCTATGTGTGTTTATTTCACACCATAATTTTCTCAGCTTCTACAGTGGTGAGCCCACTCAGCTATATTAGAGTGATACGCAAATTCTTACATGTCGTCTTACCACCGAGTGCCTGTAAAGCTGAAAACAAAGAAAATCCAAAAATTTCACACACCCTAAGTGTCCTAATGATCACAGTGGTGAGCCAGCACAAGTATGTTAGAGCAATGCGTAGGTTTTTACCTCTCGTCTTACTTCCCAACACTTGTGCACCAGAAACACTGTATTAACGAAACACACTTAGCTGACTATATCGTCAACTGCCTTCCCCGATAATGGTGCCAAAATGTTGCGTCGGTTTAATCACTGTTTAATTGAATGAAACACAACCATTTAATTTTCAACAAGACTAGGTCTATTTATTTCAAAGGTGTCTGCACTATTTGCCTCGATACATAACAACCAAGAATAGAAATAAAGAATGGAAAGAAATGTCACTGAACCAATGGTAGAAATTAAACACTCATACAAAAATAAAAAAAAGCATTCTACAAGAACGAAATCACACTTCATGGTTTACCAAGAAACAGGTGGGCCACACACAATATCAATGACTGAACCAACTGATCAATTATTACATCTTGAATCAATCTTGTGTAACATATCATAAATATGAAAAAATAGATGTAATATGCTCTATGAATTATGCATCGACATCAATAACTTCACCCTTACGAAAAATAAATAATTAATATACTACTACAACCACTACTGCAATACCTGCTAAAGAGGAGAGCCCTTCCTCCCTAGCAGGGAAAAGGGATGAATTAGGAACTAGTTAGGAATTCAACACAAAATCTGTAAAAGAATCTCCAACAATGTTGTATTAAAATAGTTGTGAATTATAGAATCAAAATGATGGTACTATCTCATGTTTTATATTCCCTTTAATGGAACTAAATCCTTTTATAAAATTTCCATGCCCAAAATAGGGAACAGATCAGTCTTGTGATTCTCATGTTGATCAATATTAAAAGAAAATAAGAATTGTTACAACTAGTTTCTAATTATAAGGCCTATTCAAGTTACATCATTTTCTAAAATCATAACTGCCTAGATTCTTTGACCGCCCATAGATAATTCATGCTTCTCGATAGCTGTCTCGTGTGATAATTTCCACGATCTTTGATAGTTGTGGTGTAACAACATCTCTCGATGTGACAACAACTTTAGCTGTAACAACATCTTGAAGTGTAACAATAATGGTCTGTAACAACAAATCGTCAAAACATATTTGTGAATTAACAACACAGTTTTCCATCCTTTGGCCTTGAATTCATGGGCAACACCTAAAAGAAAAAGAACAAGAAAACTTCTTCCACAGTTATCCTTTAGCCATAACAAAGATATCACTTTATTAATATTTAACAAAAATAGAAAAATAATATGTTGAAACAAGAGTTGCTTCTATTAACCATAATTAAGACGTAAAGCTCATGGGTTCAATGTTAAAATGGTCAAAAATGGAAAAATAATCTAAAATATACCCAAAAATTGGACCCAACATAAAGCAGCAGCAAGCCACATTAGAATAACATTAATTAGAAATTGAAATGACAACCAAACCCATCACAATGGGAGAGCCTCTTTTTCCCTCTTCATATACTCATTTAGCAAACTAAACAAAGAATTAGCACGTCTCCTATGTAGCCCAACATGAAAGGAGGACCATTGCAATCTGCATTCGTCAGCGTTTTCGTTAGATGAGACGTCAGGCTATAAGATTTTAAAGACAAGGGAGAGGCTTCTTTAATTCGCGTACGTACCTAGAAATCCATAACCATCTTTCATGGTCTAAGGCCTTGTTTAATTCACGTAAGTACCTAGAAATCCATAACCATCTTCATGGTTTACGGCCTCTGCATAGATATGAGTCATTTACAGAGCTGCAGGAATTGCCCGGACTGCTAAAGTGGTTGCATAGATATGAGTCATCTACAAAGCTGCAGGAATTATCTGGACTGTTAAAGTGGTTGGAATCGGGGTAAAAAATATTGCAATAGCAATATTTTGAATAATGTTTTTTAATAGTGGAAATGGATTTAACACTTCTAAAAATATTTGGAACACTCAAAATATTGAAATTTAACAACTTCAACTTCGATTTAGAAAAATTCCTGCAGATTTTATCACCAGAATTTCCATAATTTTCAGGACAAAATCAATCTAAAAACCCATAGAAATATATAGATGCACATCAATCGATGAGCCCTCAATACTAAATTGGGGAAATTGTTTTAACGTATACATGTCTTGGATCGCGATTCAGAAAAAAATCCCATTATTACCCAAACAAATCCGTTCACTGCAAAATTAGTTTGAGTGTCTATCTGCACTGTACATTTTTAACGGTCTAATCCTCCTTTCATGCCATGCCGACTACAATTCAATGAGAGGGCCTCACTAGCCTGACAAAGCCAGGCAAGCGACGGGTTGCGGCTGTCTAGGCATGATTTAGTCCTGCTCATATCTTAGGCTCGACACGAGCTGAACCACATCATTCGCGCGCTGAGTCGTATCCATCCGCGGTGCCCGCTCGGTTCAAACGACAACCAATATATCCAACCCCATAAGTTATTTAATACACTTGCCCCATACAATGCATGGGATACCGATGCGACAGCTGCATGGACTCCCATCATGGCAACTATGCTCCATAGCTTTCCCGACCGCTCCCTTCCAACCTTTCACACTGTGGATAAGACAGTACACTATACTCATTTAATGCAACCTCTATACTCATTCAATGCAATCTCGGTGCCCAGAATTTCAAAATTGAAACGTTATTTCTGCGCCCAAGGTGCCCACGAAATTTCTGAAACGAAGTAAAATGAACCCACCACAGAAATTTGGAATACCTACAGGGGTCTCTCCTCGCATCTTGATCTTCCAATCCTCTTCCGGTACTGGTTCCGCAATACGAGAGGTGGAGGGTTGGAGGTGCCACTCTCTCTGGTTTCCCAGATTGGATCATCCATTGACCACATCTTCTCCTATTGTTTAGTGTCCGCGAATAATGCCTCACAGATCAACCCTTTATTCTTGTGTAGGGCTGCTGCCATCGGAGCTGCTTATCGTGTCACCGTTCTCATTCAAAACAATGTGTTTCAAGCTTTCTACTATCTCTACCTCGATGGAATTAGCGTGGCCGGTAAACTAGTCCCTATTCCGAAGGGTACATTCGAAATTCTAGCCAATAGAAGCGGTGGCCTTATCATTGATTCTGGAACTACTTTTACTCTTTTGGAGGAAGCTGGTTACAGGCCTTTTCTGGATGTCGTCAGCTCAAGCATTACAACACAGCCAGTACTTAATTCATCTGCTAGTGTGGTTTGGGATCTTTGCTACATTTTTACGCCTAGTCTCTTATTAGTCCCTGCCTTGGACTCTTAGCGATGGATTGTGCGTTGACGACGTATTAATCTTTTATTTGACCAAAAAATATTGTTGTGCATCACAACTTTAACCAAAGTTTTCATGTTACAAAATAATATAAAATTTATTATGTAATTTTTTATTGGACAATAAAGTTGGGGTCTTATTGCGCACTTCGCAGCTTTCAAGACATTATGTTCGGGGTAAAAATAAGATATCCAAAGTTTTCAGAGATGAAAAGTTTTTGTTATCCAAAGTTTTCAGAGATGAACATTTTATCAAAAGCACCACTTAGTTTGTCCTAAGTTTTTGCTACCTGTTCTCCATGTCATGCATGCAGTGTCCTGCATCCTGCAAGTGCCAGCTGTTTGCATATGCAGAGGCGTCCGCGGTGGTCTACAAATGCCTTGTCCGGAGTCCGGAGTAAGTTCAGAGCAAAGAGTGTCGAGCAGCTAATTCTCTGGAAGTTGCAAGATCCATCGTTGCAGGTCTTGTTGTGCACAGTGTTTTTAATTTTAGCTGGACCCTCCATGGCCACCTTGGCAAACCAGCTCTTTTGTGTACGGTTTTGGCATTGACGGATAGAAACAAATATCATACAGCGCCAACAACACATTGTTGTGGACCTGTAATGGATGATAAAAGTTTCAGGTCCCCATGAACGAGATTTTCAGTGGGTCGTTGTGTATCGTAGAGAGGTCCATATAGACGTGCTTGAAGAGAGAATGCAGGCGGTTGGCGGGCCTGTGGAAGTGGACTCGACATCTAGGAGGGGACAGCCAGAGCCCAGGACACCTCCTCGTCATCCGGATATCAATGGAAAGTACATAAAACAAGCCGAATTAGATCAGTTAAACCGAGAAATCTCATCGCTGGAAGTAAGTTTTTTGGACGGTTGAATGTCTTCTTTTCACCATGTTAAAAGGTTGCGGCCTTTAAACGGTTACTGCCAATCAGTACATCGAACATCAAATCAATATTTGATTGGTTCTGGTTTTAATCCTATGTTTTTGTTCCTTGGTATGCTTAGAAAGTGCTGAAATGATGTCTTGTTTTAAGATATGATATAACTTCTCCTTGTTTCTTTATTGGGTTTTTTTTCTATGAAAGCTTGAAGTTTTGAATTGTAGATAAACATTCACAGTGTGACATTTTAGTATTTTCCATGAGGGGAACATGATAAGCTTAGAAGGTTGGCTTCTTTCAAGATGGCTTCCTTCAAGATGACAGCAGTTCTGTTACATATTTTGTGCAGTGTAAGTTTTGATTTTGATTTCAACCTAGAGGCTTAGCCATGTTCACACTGTGGGTTGGGAGGTCCACAAGGAATTTCCAGTCATCATGGTCTATTCAATTATGATTTTGATCATAGCAATCCTGGACCCTTGTCATCTGGGGCACTTTCCAAATCAAACTCCCAAAATAATCCAACAAAGTTTGCATATGCAGAGGCGTCCACGGTGGTCTACAAATGTCTTGTCCGGAGTCCGGAGTAAGTTCAGAGCAGAGAGTGTCGAGCAGCTAATTCTCCGGAAGTTGCAAGATCCATCGTTGCAAGTCTTGTTGTGCACAGTGTTTTTAATTTTAGCTGGACCCTCCATGGCCACCTTGGCAAACCAGCTCTTTTGTGTACGGTTTTGGCATTGACGGATAGAAACAAATATCATACAACGCCAACAGCACATTGTTGTGGGCCCGGAATGGATGATAAAAGTTTCAGGTCCCCATGAACGAGATTTTCAGTGGGTCGTTGTGTATCGTAGAGAGGTCCATATAGATGTGATTGAAGAGAGAATGCAGGCGGTTGGCGGGCCTGTGGAAGTGGACTCGACATCTAGGAGGGGACAGCCAGAGCCCAGGACACCTCCTCGTCATCCGGATATCAATGGAAAGTACAGAAAACAGGCCGAATTGGATTAGTTAAACTGAGAAATCTCATCGCTGGAAGTAAGTTTTTTGGACGGTTGAATGTCTTCTTTTCACCATGTTAAAAGGTTGCGGCCTTTAAATTGTTACTTCCAATCAGTACATCGAACATCAAATCAATATTTGATTGGTTCTGGCTTTAATCCTATGTTTTTGTTCCTTGGTATGCTTAGAACGTGCTGAAATGATGCCTTGTTTTAAGATCTGATATAACTTCTCCTTGTTTCTTTATTGGGTTTTTTGTCTATGAAAGCTTGAAGTTTTGAATTGTAGATAAACAGTCACAGTGTGACCTTTTAGTATTTTCCATGAGGGGAACATGATAACCTTAAAAGGTTGGCTTCCTTCAAGATGGATTCCTTCAAGATGATATCAGTTCTGTTTCATATTTTGTACTTTTATCATCCATGACAAAGTGGATGTATTGCGATGATGATAAATGGGGTCAATACCGCAGACAGCTTGAATTAGCATATGTTTCAACTTTCCAGTTTCGGAGCACTTCATATAATTAATTAAGGAATTACTCTCAATCTGATGATTTGTAGTATCTTATGTTGGTAAAGTATATCTTAACCTTGAAGTACAATGTTAGAGAAACACTTGACCACATTAAAGTTAGATGTTAGTTTACACTGGGAGCCTTGTTTGAGATGATCCCAACAAGTAGTAGTTGGGTAATGGATCCAACTAGCTGCCTATAATGATGTATGAAGAGATTCTGTCTATTTAACCCTTAGATTAACATCTCATGTTAGGTAGTTATAACCAGATTGGTTCTGATTACGCTGTTAGGCTACCTTATTTTCCTCGGAGAAAAAATAATTTTATTATGAAAACAAATTTACATTCACTATATGTGTTTCTGCATTTCAGAGATATCCTTAAGCATAGGAAGTGATAAAAGTATGGCTGAGAAGATATCTTTCTTCATAAAGAGTCTTCCAAAATGTCAATATGACAGCTTTATAACCAGATTGGTTCTGATTATGATGTTAGGCTACCTTATTTTCCTCAAGGAGAAAAAATAATTTTATTATGAAAACAAAATTACATTCACTATATGTGTTTCTGCATTTCAGAGATATCTTTAAGCATAGGAAGTGATAAAAGTATGGCTGAGAAGATATCTTGCTTCATAAAGAGTCTTCCAAAATGTCAATATGACAGCTCTATCATAGTCATTCTAACGTATATGAATATCACAGGTTTGAAACCAGTTTTGTCTCATAAAAAATTAGCTCCTATATATGTTCATAAATAGTTCCATAAAAAAAATATACATATATAGATATTCACATTTAAACAGTCCCATGATTATCTGAAAGGTGTATGAAGACATTCCATGACATGCCCTTCCACTTTCTTCTGACTGATCCAAGCTCCTGCTTCTAAGTGTATATGTTCATAAATAGTCCCATAAAAAAATATACATATAGATATTCACATTTAAACAGTCCCATGATTATCTGAAAGGTGTATGAAGACATTCCATGACATGCCTTTCCACTTTCTTCTGATTGATCCAAGCTCATGCTTCCAAGTGTAATCCAGCTTTTGAGAGTCCATCAATTTCCATGTTCCTCCCTCTGTAGTGGGTACACATGTTGAAAGATAATGTGTTAAATACTCTACTTGAGCAAGTTGAATCTCCTCAAATATAGGCCGAAATTTATAATTATCCAATGAATTTGTTCCATTCATCCAATTCACCACAATTTGTGAATAATCAAAGATCTGTAATTTTTGGGCACCTTTTTTCAGCTGCAAGAATCAGCAGCAGTCTTGAGGCAATTCGCTTAGGCAGGTTGTTGGTCTGTTTGCCAAAGCTATCCTTTGAAGATATTACATGTTAATCATTTATATGAATCATACCTCTAGCATCACATAATGGTGGATCTACTTGACAAGCCTTATGGAAGTAGGCTCATGCACTACTCCTAACTTCTCCTTAATGACCTCTCTGAGTCACTTGATCCTTGAATTCTGTGTAGAACCATATAGTATAGCCATACTCTCATACTGAATAGGAGGAATCTTTTTTCCTTGAAATATTTTGGAATTGCGACCTAGCAACAATTGGAGGCAATACTTCGTATATTTTGACAGCTGAATTGGTGCACCACTTATGTAAAACTCTCTTCAATTATGATGCCTCCCCAAACCTCCCCTAATCCTGTTAGTGTCTGCATAGAGCCTTTGTATTCTAGTTTTATCGCAGACCCAAGCAAGGACTACTGCCATGGCAGTGGCTCCCTCATTGCCAAATATTACTTTTCACTTTCCGGGAACTGCAGATTATGTTCTGCCACCAGAGAACTCCTTCATTTCAGATTATGTTTGCCTTTCGTTTGTTACTTGGCAATCTCCAATTTTGATATTCATAAATTTTCAGCAACAGAATTTCCACGTCGTGTACGATCTAGGAAAGAACGAGCTCTCTTTTGCTCCGGCCAACTGTGATTTTCAGTAGTAGCGACTACATTATATTTTCAGTAGTCACAACTTTTTCAATAGTAGCGTAATTATAGTATAGTCTAGCAGCATATATCGTCACGTTTCTCATCGTTAGTATGTTATAGTGTTTGTAATAAGTTTTAAACAGTATTGCTTTGGTGCACTATCTCCATGGTTGTATTAAAACGACATTGTGTTTTAATTAAAAAGACATATGGATCGATGATTTCAGTTACTTCTTCTTTTATGTGTGTGGAGTGAGCCTTTCAATATCATCTTTATTTTGAGAATGACCAATCTCATCATTACTTTACTTTTCCCCTAAGGTTTATTTTTATTTATAATCAAAATATGAAAATTTAATGATTTATGGCCCAAATTTGAGGGAATGGTTTTTTTGTTTTCCCCTTTTTGTAAATGGCCGAAGTATTGTGAGGCTAGCTCCGCTCTGTGTACTGTGAGAAGTTCAATTTGGTTGAGTTTGTTAAAAAATGAATTACTTTTCATATTAACGAAGAAATGACGGTTTTCTTCATGGGTAAGATGTCAAATTTGATATTTGTGTATGTTGTAATATTTATGTTTAAATATTGTGAAAAGAGGTTGTGAATGCAAATCAGTTTTGGAGTTGAGAATTTAGGTTTAGGAAATTAAACTAATTCTGGAAATGTCTAAACTTTATTAGCTAGATAACATCCATTAAAAAAACTAATTTTTTCATTCCAAACTGGAGCTAGTTCCATAATAAACTCAATCTAATTGTAAATAAAAAAATGTTAAAGATCTATTGATTATTCACTTTCATCCAGCATCAAACTACTATTTCACTTTATAATATAAAAAAATCTTTTAATTTTTATAATTTATTATTTTACATTATTAAAAAATTAAATAATAAAATATAGTTAAATTATATAATAAATATAAGTTAAATTATAGTATTTATTATTTTGGTGCAACTCATTGTGATATAATGTATGTTGTGAACAAGTTTCAAATCCTCATGTCTAACAATTAGTACCAAACTTATCTTATTAAGATTAATCACCTCTATTATACTACATCTTCATGAATTTCCCCAATTCATAATTACTTGTATATTTTGTTAATGTGACTTATTTAATAAGACAATTTACTTTGATATATCAAAGTAATTAAAAATATAATTTAAATGAAAATATAATACGATGACAACATTATTTATTTTTAAACACTAAAGTGAAAAGTATTAATAAAGGTGAAAGTGTAACATAAATCATAATGGTTTAAAATGTGTTTTAAAATGACGGCAACATGAATTATCTTTCATAACAAACCTTCCATATTCTTAATTGCTTTTAAGGTCTCATCATCATGAATTTTCTTTTACAACATTTTTAAAATTTTAATTATTTTTTTATAATAGTTAAATTTATATTTGTTATATTTTTCATATGCATTTTATTTACAATATAAAAAATATATTTAAAAATATCAAATTTTTTTTTTTATTAATTTTATGTTTTAATTTCATGTTTATTTGATATATTAATTCATTATATATATTAATTTAATTATATATATATATATATATATATATATATTCAGTAAGAAAAAAGGCTGATATATATATTATATGCGTAGGAAATATACATAGATCATCTTTCCAGATACAAGAATATAAGATAAAAGACAAGTATGAATAGCTCCCATGATATCAAATACAACCTGTGTCAAACTGAGAGCTAGAAACGCATTAGAGCAACATAAACTACATATAGAACATGATATTGTTCTCAGATGATATGACAAAGAGCAATATATACAATGGCAAGTATTGTAAGCAAGATACAGGAAGGAACATCATTTGTTGCTATAGAATAGTCCCCTCCCTAGAGAAAAATTAAAGGCACTGTATGACCTATAGCATTTATATAGCGAGTGCAGTGAAAAAATTTCATATACAAAAATACAGTGTGTTCAACATAGTTATGAAGCACACTTTTGTTCTGTATACCACCATCTAGCGAGGAGACTATTGGGAGCTCCTCGTAGAGGACATTGTTTATGCCTTATGGCTAGGCAAACTTCAAAAAGCAAAAAAAAAATATTCCTGTTTCCAAAAAATGTTTGATGCTTGCATTGAAATGTTTAAAACAGATTTGGGAAGATCTCCATGCTGAATATGGATTGCTCCCATGTGATCTCTAAATTCCATTCTTCATTGTTTTCTTGTAATCCTCTTTTTGACAATGAATCTGCGTATTTGTTATAACCTCTTTCAATGTGTTGTATTGTGTAATTGTCCTGAGTTTTCCATAAGAAATCAATTCTTTCCAACCAACCTTGAAGTCTGGGATTTTTGATCACTGCTCTCCCCATGACTTGGTCTATCATGATTTTTGAGTCATCGTATATGTGTAGCTTAGGATTCCCAAGGAAACTGTCGAACCATAGGAGGCGCCAGAGAGCTACAGCTTCAGCCTTGGTATTGGTACCATCTTCGTCTTTCCAATGCATCTTGTATACCAAGTCAACACTTATCGCAATCCAAAAACCACATGCATATTTATTTCCTTGTGCTGCCCCATCAAAAAAGCCGATCGAATAAGAGAAATGTAAGTCATTTTTCATTTTGGAATTCTCTTTAGAGCTTAGTGATTATGCATAATAAGAAGAAATATTTTTATTACTTTTTCAATGATTAAATAAAAATCTTCCCTACTGTTTTGAAATATGTTTCTATTCCTCCATTTCTAGATTTCTCATAAAAGAAAGAGGTATAATTCGACATGCAAATTTATGAGAATTCCACCATTCCAAGGACTCGCTAATGCAAGGATGCTGAATATAGGGAAAATCTATGAGTGAAGAATTTTTGTTCCAGATCCAAATAGTGTGAGAGCAATGTAGAAAAATATGATCATTGTCTTCTTAGGTTTTTGCACATACTGCAAATACCCGGCCCTTGCCAATTTCTTTTTTTCAAATTTTCCCAAACAAAATTCTTATTATGGTAAACTAGCCAACTAAAAATAATAACTTTGATTGGAGATTTATTTTTCCAGTAGACATAAAGGGTATGGTTCTCCTCTCTCCTCACTAATATTTTTGTTAATGTTTGGTAGATGCCTTTTACCACTATATTGTCAGATTTCAGTTTCCCCGACCATATTAATTTGTCCTGAGACCCTGATCTACATATGCCTGATTGTTTCATAGACATTGTGATTTGGTTCCATTCTTCTTTCCTGATATCGTTTAATCCCATATCATCTGCATTTTTCTAGACAGGGAGGTTTCCTTGCTAGTCTTTTATGACTTGGCCCCAGAAAAATAGACCGCGGTCATTTTTGAAATGCAAGAAGTGGATTGATATGGAAGGATTCAGATCAGCACCTAGAATAGGGTCAAAACCAATTAGGATGTTATTACCCGACTGGAATTTCCAAGTCAGTGTCTGGATGAAACTTGACTCGATTTTCAGAAATCTTGAACCTTGTTTTCTCCCAATTGAACCCAGATAGTACCAGTATATGAAATCTTTATTTTTTTGATATTTATGTTTAATAGCCTTACTCCAATTGCTTGTTCCAAATAATCCCCTCCAAAGAGATTTTATGAGCAGAGCCTCACCAAAGCGACAAAGGTCTAATATTCCCCAACCACCATTTTTTTTTGGAGAGTTATATTTGCAAACTTTGTAAGATGGATTTTTTTTTTGTTATTTGCACCTGCCCAGAGGAAGTTGGCCATTAGACAGTTTATGCCATTTAGAGTGGAGAAAAGAAAGTGGAAAAGATGAGCCCGATATACCCCTAGTTGAGTCAGGACAGTTTGTGTCAGAATAGCCCTTCCCCCTAAGGATAGACCCCTGTATTCCCATCCAATGATTCTTTTGTAGAATTTTTCTATGAGCCATTTCCAACCAGCTATTTTATAGCATGATGGCTTAAGCCTATATCCTAGATATTTCAGACCATTTTGCATAGGATTAGCTACTATTCCAAATAAATCTTTTATATATGTTATAGTTCTCATGTCAGAATGGCTATAATAGAGAATAGGCTTCTTTGAATTTATGCATATGCCCGAAGCGTTTGCAAATCTGCTAAAAATGTTAAAATGATAATACCATGATAAGTGACATAACATACCCATTATGAGGATATCATTGACAAAGAGGTTGTGCGTGATATCTATATTGTTGCCCAACTTTAGTGGTTTGAAGTGCCTTTCTGTCATTACTCTTTTGATATGCAGGCTCAGGTAGTCCATTACCAGTATAAATAATAATGGGGATAATGAACATCCCTGTTGGAGGCCTCTTTCAAATCGAAAGAAGCATGTTGGAATACCATTGATGATGATTGCATAATTAACATTTTCCATGCATGCCATGATCCAATTTATCCCCCCAGACTGTATCCCAATCTTTCTAAGTATTAGTCTAAGGAAGATCCAATCCAAACAACCGTATGCTTTACAGAGGTCAACCTGCAGAATGGCCACATCCATTTTCTTTGTGTGAATAGAGTGCATACTTTCTTGAACATTCGCCACCACATCATGTATGATTCTCCCCAAGAGGAACCCATGCTGTTCACGAGAGATGTACCATGAGAAGGTGTTTCTCAGTCTCCCCGCTATAGTCTTTGATATTATTTTATATATCACATTGCATAATGAGATGGGTCTGAAATCCGAGAAATTTCAGTAGATTTTTTCTTCAGAATCAGAGCTATATATGTTAAGGAGATTTTTTGGTGAATATAGCCTAAATTTCTTGATTCTTCTATCATTCCCAGTAAATCCATCTTGATGATTTCAAAGAAGTGCGTGAACAGTTTGATTGTCCATTCGTCAGGACCAGGGCTTTTATCACTTTTAAAGAATTTGAGAACCCCCCAACAATTCTTCCTCAGAAATTTCCTTTGCAAATTCCTCATTCTTTTCCTGATCAAACATATTGGAGAATGGATCTATCCCCCAGATCATATCTTCCATAGAGATTCCTTCATTCCTTTTATAAGCATTTTGGAAATGATTTACTGCAACATCACTTATTTCTTATTGTGAATATATTGTTTTCCCTTCTGAGTCAGCTATTTTCCACAAGGAGTTTGTTGTCCCGCGGGAATTTGCGAATCTGTGAAAAGTTTTGGTGTTTCGGTCTCCCTCATTTAACCAGAGAGCTCTGCTCTTTAATCTCCATGTTGCTTCTTCTACCATTAGGATTTCGTTCTTTCTCTATTCCAGTTTTTTAATGTTGTTTCGAATATTCTCTGGAAGGAAATGTTTAGACTTGGTGTTTTGTATATAATCCAATTGTCCTTGGATTTCAGCAATTTCTTTTTTTTTGTCTCTTATTTTTTTTCTGCCATAATTTCACTAATTCCTGGAGGGAATCAAGTTTTTCCAGTATACTAATCATAGGGAAGGCACCCGTATTGATTATATTTTTCCAAGTGTTTTGAACCATCTGATTGAAGTTAGGATCTTGCAATAAGGTTTTGTTGAACTTTAAAGGGAGTCCCAAACAGGGAGTTCTTTCTCTCTATTGTAGAGAGATGGGTCTATTATCAGATATGAAATTACTAATGGTGTCTGCTCTGACATCTCCCAACCAATATATTAGATGTTCATGAATCAGCAATCGATCCAACGTTTTTTCCACATATGTAGCGCTGGATTGGTCATTGTCCCATGTCGGAGAGATTTTGTGGGGGCATATATCAACAAAATTGTTCAATATTATGGCATTTTGTATTTTCCCTGCCAGAGGATTAGCTTTCCTATGACAACCCCATGTTTCATCCAATCTTATTGTACAGTTAAGATCGCCTGCGATAATAAGAGACTGAAGATCCATTATGCCAGATGATATGAATCTATCCAAAAATTGCTCTCTTTCTCTGTATGGGGCATAAATATTTAAAATATGGATATAACCCGCTATGCCATAGATATTCGCCTCCAGTAGAATGACTATGAAGCATTTGAATGCTTTCATGATAATACATTTCGGATCCCATAATGTCACCAATCCTCCCGAAAGACCCATAGCAACTGTTGCAGTTATATGCCATGATGGAAACATTTTCCAAAAATACTCAATTGTATCAGGAACATTGTGCATCGTTTCTTGTATGAGAATAATGAACGGGTGAAGAGATAGTAGCAAGATTTTGAGGGCTAGATATTTAGGGGTAGTCCCCAGACCCCTAATGTTGAGAGAGATGATACACATCATTGTAATTCTTTCTCAGGATTCCTTGCTCTAAGGGCTCGTGAGGGGGAGATATCAGCTATGGGGATGTTAATAAGGTATCTGTCCATTGGAGATGAGAATGGATTTTTATTGGTTCGACCCCAAAAGTGGCGACTACCACGGTTTTGTTTCCTTCGAACTGTGATATTCCCCGCCGAGGTTGGACTGATTTGGGGAGATGAGTTGTCCATAGGTTTGTGAATGGTGAGGCTACGAAGATCTAGAGTCTTTCTTTGTAGCAGCGAATCAAGGTCACTTCCTACCAAGTTTGTTAGCGAAGCAGTTGGGGAGTTTGGTGGAGTAACGCTGAGGCATGGTCCTTTGGCTTTTGATTGCCGTTGTGGTGGAGCTAGAGGGGAAATATAAGCTATTTGAGAGGTGGATGGAATATCTAAACTTGGGTGATTGGCTATCAATGGAATAGGAATATCGTGAAAGTTAAATGGTTCTGGAGGTAGGTGAGTCATAAAAGTTTGTGGGCTATCAGATGATGGAAAATCTGAATTTAACGGGGATGAGGGGATAGTAATAGGTGAGGAGATAATTGATCCAAATGAATTTGGAAGACGAGAGTTCAGATGAGAGTGAGTACCTGATCGCTGCAAAGGATATTTTTGTGTCAGGGTCTCTTTTCCTTTTTGGTTTTGTTGACCTTTTCAACCTGATTCCAAGAGTGGTCCCATGGAGCCATTATAACATTTTCTACCATAGAATCTTCCTCCCGGCCGAAAAGGGCATTGTTATCATATGTGACTTGTTCTATGACAAAAAGAGCATCTGAACGGGACTCCTCAGTAATCCAGTCTTTGATGAAGGAATATGTCTCCTCAGTGCAGCACAATGTGATTTGGAAACCCCCCTCTATAATCCTTTTCAATTAGGATCCAAGCAACCCCTTTGTCCTCTACACCCAGATAGTGTGGGTCAACGTATACAAATTTACCAATTACAGTTCCAATATCGATTAGAGCCTGTTTTGTCCATAGTTCTAGAGGAAGACTCGACAGCTTTACCCATACCAACTTGTTGGAAGGGGTGTTTCGTAGTGGTTTGTACCCAATGTACCACTTATATAGGGCGAGGAAGCTTTTCCCATGAATCCATGGAATAGCTAAAATTTTATCCAAGTCTTCTTGACTAAGAAAGTGGAAGCTGTACCATACTTTCAGTAACCTAACGACCGTAGACATGTATCCTAACATCGATTTCCACTTCTTTTCTATCCATTTGCGTGTATCATAATCCTCCATTTCAGCAAAGTACCATCTACCTGATAGAACTCTTTTCTGAAGGCTAGTAATTCGATCAACTAGAGTATTCCTGTCCAAAGCAAGTGTAGGAGATGGAGGGGCAATTTTAATGGAGCGGTTTTTAAGTCGGCGTTGTTGTTGTACATGTCTATCGGCCAAAGGATAAAGAGGCATTTCCATGACATTTGGCATAAAGCCATCCCTAGAATAGCATGCCATGCGTCAAGAGACCGAGGGCTGTTTTGGCTGGCTTGAATGTTAGCATCTCTTCTCTTTACTTCGGCTTCCACAGTGCCATGTATGAGTGCAAAATTGGCAGAAACATCTAATGGGTAATTCGCCATCTTAATACAGGGATAAGGTATGATGGGTGATCTGTCAAGGTGTCAGTGATTTAAATCCACTTAAGACTTGAAAGATAGGAGTTGTCTATAATGCAACTTTTTGGAGATTCCGGTGACGAAATCCGGCGGAAGAAATGAGGTTAAATCTTGAAAGATAGGAGTTGTCTAGCAGTTAAAATGGTTTTTTAACTGCATATTTGGATTCAGCGCCCTGAAAAACCCTTAGGAGCCATTGATTGTGCAGAAACTAACTATCAAACTTGGGATTCCAATGAATTGCTGCCAGATTTTGACCGGAAAAATCTGCCGGAAAAGCTTTCAAAAAGTCGCGTTATAGACTACTGCTGAAAGATATGGCAAATGCGGGTCTGATAGAACTAAGGAGAATATCTCTCTTGGGATTGAGGATTTCAAATATAGATATAAATATAGAAGGGTGCACGTACCGTGACTTAAAAGGATATTTATGTCTAACTGCCGCCACATCTAGTCATATTAGGAAAACTAATTAAAAATATTGTCAATCAGAGAAGAGTGTCAGACAACCCGATATAATCATAAATGTGAATCGGGAGAGGAGTGCAAGTGGCACGTTTTTGACACGATATTGCACTGCCGCTAAACGCCCTGACATGTACACTTTGACAAAGGGAATGTGTTTTCTGAAAAAAAAACCTAAACGCCCTGACATGTACACTTTGACAAAGGGAATGTGTCTTCTGAAAAAAAACCTAAACGTCCTGACATGTACACTTTGACAAAGGGAATGTGTTTTCTGAAAAAACCTAATTTGGCTATATCTACAGGCCTTGGAAAGTGTTCCAATGACACGTATGGAGTAGACGGTCTATACGCGAGCCTTGAAGAATGTGGAGGTGATGCTTATGGAGCGTGCAAGATTTATGATACTGGCTGATCAATGTGGACGGAAAAGCAAGATCCCGTTATCGGAAAAAAGTAGTCATCCGGTAAAAAACTTTCATCGTCTGAATAACCAGCCGGGGTGACCACAGAGAGGGTGGCGAGCTATGGTGAAGCAGCTAACACACATAAAGGAAAAAGGGATGGAGACCAAGTACTAGGTCCATCTAAAGATAGAGAAACAGATATAGACCTTCTCACTGTTGAGAGAGCCCATCCAACAATAAAACTAGAACTTTTATCACTCGATATTTAGACAGCAACAGAAGAATCCATTACAAACGAGCCACATATCACAAAATCGAAACCCACACTGTTTATAGGGTCTTGATATTATTATGAAGTTGGACAGGTGCAACCATGTCGGAAAAATCTAGTTAAAATGATTTTTGGAAGGGCTGAAGGTCAATAAAACCGATAGCAAATTTTTGAGTTTTTGTAAACCCCACTGCATATGGTAATGTCAGTGGACAATTAATCCACTAGAAATTTGCAAATTGCTGAATAAGCGGGTTCTAAGTCAGATTGAACTTATGTAGAGAGGGTATGAAAAGGCCAGACAGACACAGAAGGAGAGTGTGACTTGTTCTCAAATACTTAGCCTAAAATAGGTCAAAACAAATTTATAGCACCCACTGTAATGAAATACTTTGAGGTTTTATCCCTATAATATTTTTAGCACATTCTATATCACAGGAAATTCTATCAGATGACCCTGAGATAAAAGATGTACCTTTTCTATACAGTAGCCATGTTGTTCCTTGCTCCATGCAGTTTTGCAGCGCTCCCCATCTTTTCCAAATTCTATTCAAAATGTTAATTCCACCATCTTCTAGGAGCCGACAGTTTTCAATGAAAACCCAGATTTTGCTGGCAAAAAACTAGAAGAGGACACTAAAAGCCCAGTGGCCAAGCTTAAATGCCAAGAGTTTCAAACCCAGATTTGCCCAGTGGCCAAGCTTAAATGCCAAGAGTTTCAAACCCAGATTTTGCTGGCAAAAAACTAGAAGAGGACACTAAAAGCCCAGTGGCCAAGCTTAAATGCCAAGAGTTTGTGAAACTGTCACCATTGGCTTCTCACTCACTCTCGGACTAATTACTGAAGACAATTGTTTTTGTTTCTTCCTTTTCATCTAATTGCAGGGTTGTGATGGATCAGTGTTGATTAGTGGCCCGTCTGCGAAGAGAAATCCCACTGGATCTCCCGCTTGATAGATGAAGTGGACATGCTTCAGAATATTGTAATGGAATTCAATCCTAGTAAAGAATTACCCACTGGTCTTAACCATCACCAAGAGGATTCAGGCAACCAAGACATAGATCTCAACAGGTTAGCAATAGAAAAAATAGATAAATTTCAAGATTGTCCATAAATGTGGGTCTTTGTCGTTTTGCAATTTTACAAATCTGATGTAGTCGGGTCTACTGTTAGTGTTTTTTTTGGGTCATTTTCTGTAATGAGATAGTTATCTCTCTAAATTTTGGTAACTTTTGAATTTCAAGGATGTAACCCTCGTGTATTTGTTGTGATTAGGCGTAGACTTAATATGAAATTACTTATTTTTGTGTAAAACGAAAACCATGACTACCTTGATAAACCAAATTGTTCAGTAACTTGTGTAAGGACAATTTTATAATAGATTATCATAATCTATTTATTATAAGATATTAATTTACATATATGTTTATTATAAAAGATCAAAAAATATTATTATATTTTTCAAGTCATTATTTTGGTTTGTTAATTAGTTGTTATTAATGTCAATGGGAATTTAGTTAGTTCTACAAAGAAATTAGAAGAGCAAACATAGGACACATATCACACACACAATAATTTTTATATTACATTCAAAGCCAAATTAGAAGACATATAAATAGTTCTCATGAGATTGAACAAATTCCCAACAAGGAGAATATAGAAAATATCTCAACAAAACTTCAAAAACCAACAACCCAATCCTACCTATATACTATTATAAACATTATCCCAATTCCCCCTTTTAATGCTTACAATACATCATTACAAATATTATTACATAAAACACAAATTATAGTTCACATATAGTCATACATGTCTCTCTGGTCTTCATCAACACTCATATCCACTCTGGAATCTCACAAAACCCGCTCTTTCTTCACCACCCCATCTTTGATTTGTCACTTGAACTCCTTTTAAAACATAAATGCCTCTAACCATCTTCGATGAACTTGCATGATTAACAATGTTGACGTACTTTATTCTACCAAATTAGATAGCTTGTTGTAACTATCAGAAAAAGTAGTCTAAGTAATGAACCATCATATCAACAACCTCCCATCTATCATATGACATATCTTGTTGTGTTTGAGAGTTATCTAGGATAATTGTATGGGTACTAAATGTGTTCAAAATTTGAACATAGAATTTGACCTGTCTCACACACATGGATCTCATAGCATTAACATGTAATTGATGCTCTTGAAGCCCAAACCACAACAAGACCCATCAACATATAACAAATTCACACAATCAAATTAGCGATACGTTCTCTCGGCACTAAACAACATCGAGAACCACTAATTTAATTATATTTCACTGTTCAATAATTGGTTCTTCTCTTTTAATTTCAAAACCAAAAATAAATATAATTTTACTACACAAGCACTCAAACCAAAACCAAACGTTTTATAGTAATAATAATATAATTTCACCTCCATCATATTTTCCATATGGCTAATATCACATTTTTACCCCAAATATATCAAAGCACGCAAATGATGTGAACAACTACAACATATCGGAAAACCCCACTGCCAAAGTAGCTGAAATAATTTTGTTGGTAGACATCCAAAATTTTCTCCATATGAGATCACAACTTTTGTCCTCAGTTTCATGTTATGTGAGATATAATGTAGACACTACAAAAACATTGATAGCAGGCTCTGTGAGATCTATCATATACAAAATATTTGCATATACAAAAGTCACACAACTTCTATACAAAAGTTGTGGATATAAGAAGATATGGGCATATACAAAAGATGTGTGCATATACAGAAGTTCTGCATATAAGTGTATATGCGTATATGTGCATTTATTGTGCATGTGTATCTTTTGCATTTGTGCATATCTTCCATTATGCACACTTTTTGTATATGCTTAGCTTCTGTATATGCACATATCTTTTGTATATGCACAAATTCTGTAGACATGCATGTCTTTGGTATATGTGTAACTTCCTATATGTGCATATCTTTTGTATATGTGCATCTATTATATATGCGCAACTTCTTGATATGCACATTATGAAATATATCCACATATATAGAATATATGCACATATACATAAGAAGCACATATACGAAAGTTGTGCATATACAAGAAAAAATGTGCATATATGAAAAAATTGCATATATGGAAGTCACATGGCTTCTGTATGAAAGATATGCACATATATGGAAGTTGCGCATATACAAAAAATATACACATATACGGATGATATGTGCATATATGGAAGATACACATATACAGAATATGTGTAAATATATAAAATTTGATATACATATATGCATAAATGTGTATCTTTTGTATATGTGCATATCTTCCGTATAGGCACAACTTTCGTATATGTGTATTTTCCGTATGTGCGCAACTTTCATATATGCACATATCTTCCGTATATGTGCAACTTTTGTATATGTGCATTTGTTGCATATGTAAATTGCTTGATATGAACATATACGAAAAATATGCACATATACAGAAGAAGTACATATACGGAAGCTATGCATATATAAAAAACATGAGCATATACGAAAGATTTTCATATATGGAATTCAAAAAACTTCTATATATGCACATTTTATGTATTTATCTTAGTTGTTCAAACATCAACTAACGCCATATTTGCCTATAGTTAGTCCAACTTCATACCTCATAACGTCAGTTTAACATTTAGGAGCTAGGATTGTGTACTCTAAATAATTTGCAAAATTTAAAAATCATGAATATTTAATAATAGGGTTGGAAGAATGATCATTAAATGAATTTGAATACGTAACAAGTCATATCCAATAAGGTTAATGAATTGCCTAGTCAATTAATTTGGGTTTAAAGAAATGATAGAGGAACTACTCTATCAATCTTTGTGACATGTAGATGCAAGCACGTAGCTTGAAGGAGGTAAGGTTGAGCTCACCCAAATTCTTAAAGTTTGAACAACTCTCAAGTTTATTCTATTAATATAGTTTGTGTTAATCGACATGTTATAAAAACTAAAAATAATTGGCCTTAGTTGGTTCTTTTGCGTAAATATCATGGTTAAGTAAATTACCCGTTATTCTTGATGGGTCCATTTTTTGTGTATTTATTGAAATAAATTGGTATATCCCTAGCTCTCTTAGATTTGTGGAGAAAGGAAGTCATAGAGGATAAACTCAAGACTTGGTTGGATAGAGCGAACTTAAAGTGGCTTTCAATAGTTTCGTATCTCATAATACGGGGATCTGGTATGCTAGGAATGGTTGCCTTTTTGAAACTCAATATATGTTAACATTTTAGTTTGCACCATATACAATCTATGCACGTATACGAAAGATATGTGCATATACGAAAGTTGCGTATATACAGAAAATAACAGAAGCTAAGCATATCCAAAAATTGCGCATATATGGAAGATATGCACATATATAGAAAATACACATATATGCATATACACATATATGCACAACTTTTGTATATACACACATCTTTTGTATATGCACATATCTTCCGTATATCCACAACTTTCATATAGAAGCTGTGTGACTTACGCATATATGCAACTTCTGTATATGCACATATCTTCCATATATGTGCAACTTTTGTATAGGTGCATCTATTGTATATGTGAAATTGTTTGATATGCACATATACAAAAAATATACACATATACAGAAGAAGCACATATACATAAGCTATGCATATATAAAAACATGAGCATATTCGAAATATTTTCATATATGGAATTCACATAGCTTCTACCTATGCACATATTATGTATTTATCTTAGTTTTTCAAACATCATCTAACGTCATATTTGCCTATAGTTACTCCAACTTCATACCTCATAACATCAGTCTAACCTTTAGGAGCTAGGATTATGAACTCTAAATAATTTGGAAAATTTAAAAGTCATGAATATTTAATAATAGGGTTCAATGAATGCTCATTAAATGAATTTGAATACGTAGAAAGTCATATCCAATAAGGTTAATGAATTTCCTAGTGAATTAATTTGGGTTTAAAGAAATGATACATGAACTACTCTATCAATCTTTGTGACATGTAGATGTAAACACCTAGCTTGAAGGAGGTAAGGTTGAGCTCACCCAAATTCTTAAAGTTTGAACAACGCTCAAGTGTATCCTATTAATTTAGTTGGTGTTAATCAACATGTTATAAAAACTAGAAATAATTGGTCGTAGTTGGTTCTTTTGCGTAAATATCATGGTTAAGTAAATTATCCCTTATTCTTGATGGATCCATTTTCTGTGTATTTATTGAAATAAATTGGTATATCCCTAGTTCTCTTGGATTTGTGGAGAAAGGAAGTCATAGAGGATAAACTCAAGAATTGGTTGGATAGAGTGAACTTAAAGTGGCTCTCAATTGTTCCATATCTCATAATATGGGGATCTGGTATGCTAGGAATGGTTACCCTTTTAAACTCAATATATGTTAACATTTTAGTTTGCACCATATACAATTGATGCACATATACAGAAGATATGCGCATATAAGGAAGTTGTGCATATATGGAAGATACATATATACACATATATGCACAACTTCTATATATGTGTATCTTCTGTATATGCACAACTTCCATATATGCACATATATTTCTTATAGAATATGTGTGACTTCCATATATAAAAAAATTTCATGTATGCACAACTTTTGTATATTAAACCTTTGGAAGTTGTGATTTAAATCTTTGCCAAACAAGGTAAAATGGTGTTCTAGAGAAGCACATGGGATGGATGAAAACTTTGCGTGTATATCCCATGGCCATATTTATTTTAATTTATTATTTATACTATTTGTTTTTAATTAAAAAATCATAGTTTTTATTTCAATTATTAAAATGAGATATTTGAGAGCATATTTCATGGATGATGCATGCAACTCCAAACAGTTCTAAGGGGAGGTCTCTTCTTGTATTTATTTCTAGATGTGGCCTATCTCTGTATTCTCCCGATCCCATACCCATTCTTCATCATTTGAGTGAATATAAAAAACAAAACTGCTTCTCTGTCTATCTTCGTGCCATATATATTTTCCATCGAGATATACTTTCCATGATCCATAATGCAGGGGTACGGATTACTCATTCTTGCATTGGAATTAGTGATATAGTTCAATAGTTGAGTTAGCTCGGTCTACCACCAATGTTCGATGACACTAACGATATAGAGGTCATTCCAAAGAAAGAAAAATAAGGTAGTTTGTTATGTGCGATCTAGAATATGTGAAATATTTTCATATACGTAAGTCACACAACTTCTATATGAAAGTTGTAGATATATAGAAGATATGTCCATATACAGAAGATGTGTGTATATACAAAAGTTTTGCATATATGTGTATATGTGCATATTTTCCATATATGCACAATTTTTGTATATGCTTAGCTTTAGTATAAGTGCATATCTTCCGTATATGCACAGTTTCCTTATATGCACATATCTTTGTTCCTATATGTGCATATCTTCCATATATGTGCATCTATTGTATACATGCAACTTCTTGATATGCACATATACATAAGAAACACATATAAAAAAGTTGTGTATATACACAAAAAGCCATGTGCATATACGAAAAATTTGCATATACAGAAGTCGCACAACCTCTATACGGAAGACATGCATATATACAAAACTTGGGCATATACAAAAGATATGTACATATACGGAAGATATGTGCATTATGGAAGATACATATCTACAGAAGATGTGTACATATACAGAAGTTGTGCATATATATATATATATATATATATATATATATATAATTAATATATATACACACACATATCTTCTGTAATAATACACATATTTTCCATATATGCGTAGATTCCATATATTTTGATCTTCCCATATATGCGCAACTTCCGTATATGTGCATTTTTTTTCATATATGTGCAACTTTTGTATATGTGCATCTATTGTATATGTGAAACTTCTTGATATGCAGATATACACTAAATATGCACATATATGGAAGAAACGCATATACGGAATTTGTGCATATACGAAAAATTTTCATATACGGAAGTCACATAGCTTCTATATATACACATTTTATGTATTAATATTAGTTGTTCAAACATCATCTAATGCCATATTTGCCTATATTTAGTCCAATTTCATACCTCATGACGTCATTCTAACCTTCATGAGCTAATATTATGTACTCTAAATAATTTGGACAATTTAAAAGGCATGAATATTCAATAGTAGGTTTGGATAAATGCTCATTAAATGAATTTTAATAGGTAGCAATTCATATCCGATTAGGTGAATGAATGTCCTATTGAATTAATTTGGGTTTAAAGAAACGATAGGGGAACTACTCTATCCATATTTGTGATATGTAGATGGAAACACTTAGCTTGAGGGAGGAAAAGTTGAGCTCGCCCAAATTCTTAGAGTTTGAACAACTCTCAAGTCTATTCTATTAATATAGTTTTTGTTGATCAACATGTTATAAAAACTAAAAATAATTGGTTGTAGTTGGTTCTTTTGCGTAAATCTCATAGTCAAATAAATTATTCCTTATTCTTGATGGGCCCATTTTCTATGTATTTATCTAAATAAGTAGATATATCCCTAGCTCTCTTGGATTTGTGGAGAAAGGAAGTCATAGGGGACAAATTCAAAAAGTGGTTAGATAGAGGAAACTTAAAATGACCTGCAATGGTTCTATATCTCATAATATGGGGATCTAGCATGCTAGGAATGCTTACCTTTCTGAAAGTGAACATATGTTTACATTTTAGTTTGCACCATATATAATTGATGCACATATACAAAAGTTTCACATATACGGAAGATATGCGCATATATAGAAGCTACACATATACAGAAGATACACAGACACGCATATATACACAACTTTTGTATATGTGTATCTTTCGTATATGTGCAGCTTCTGTATATGCGCAACTTCCATATATGCACATATCTTTCATATAGGATATGTGTGACTTCCGTATATGCAAATTTTTTGTATATGCACAATTTTTTATTGTATATGCACAACCTCTGTATATGCACTTCTTGTGTGTATGAGAATATTTTCTGTATATATGCATATCAAGAAGTTACACATATACAATGGATGCACATGTATAAAAGTTGCACATATATGGAAGCTACACATATATGAAGGATATGTGTATATACGGAAGATATATGCATATAAGGAAGTTACTCATATACATAAACTACACATATACAGAAGATATGCGCATATACAGAAGATACACATATAAGGAAGATATGCATGTATGCATATATGCACAACTTCTGTATATGCACACATCTTCTGTATATGCATATACTCTATATATGCGCATATCTTTCGTATATCCGCAACTTTTATACATGATTTCCATATATGCAAATATTTCATATATGCTTGATTGCACATAGCAGACTACCTTATTTTTCTCTCTTTGGTATGAACTAGATCTCACCAGTTCCATCAAACATTGACAATATACCCAACCCAACTATTGAACTATAGGGCTAATCCCAATGGAAGAATGAGTAATCCATACGTCTGCATTATGGATCACGGAAAGTATATCCCCATGCAAAATATATATGTCATGAAGATAGAAAGATAAGTAAATTTGTTTTTTATAAGAACACAGATGATGAAGAATGGGTATGGGATCAGGAGAATACAGACATGAGCCAAATCCATAAATAAATAAAAGAAGAGACCTCCCTTTAGAATTGTTTAGAGCTGCACACGTCATCCATTCACATATTCTCTCACATCTCTCATTATTTTTTAAATTAAAAATAAATAACATAAATAATAAATTATATTAAATATGGACATGGGATAGACACGAAAAGTTTTCATCCATCCCATGTGATTCTCTAGAATACCATTTTAAATTGTTTGGTGGAGATTTAAATCACAACTTCCAAAGTTGGAGGCTTATTTTCTTCATGGTTGTCTGTGAATGGCGATAAAATCAACCATGTGCTAGACCTCATGGCTACCTATGTTAATGTAGTCATTGCTTGTGATGGAGATAAACAATGGACCTACTACATCATTACTCATGGGTTCATAGGAATACTGTATGATTTGTAGGAAAGTATATCCCTTGCAACAAATCATGTTATTGAGTGGTCCTTGAAGCGTAATGAGCACCCACCCCTATATTCAGTAAGTTTAACCCACTATACAACACTGATGAACGCACAAAGGTTGTTTCCGCAATTGACTCAGCACCCTCCTTCCAACTTAATATTCCTAATACAATTAAGAGAAATGAATAAGACTGCATTCACATTCCATTCCAAGTCATATTATCCCTCTAAGACATGGAAGAAAGGTTAAGCCCATTTTTTTCATCCTAGGATCCCATAAAGGGTGGTGGAACAATGAACCTACTACATGCCTTTACTGAAATGAGCACTGCTTGGCACCGTGCCACTTTTATTTTGGCTTAGTCCTATTTTTTGTTTTGGATTAGTCCTATTTCCGTTTTAGCTTGTAAGTTCTTAATTATATGTTTGTCTCGAATAACTAAAATATTTGCCACTAGCAAATAGCAACAACATAATAAGAGATATTCCTCTTCCATCAAATATGCTTGAGATGTGTTCTCTTCTTCAATATGAGGGAGATCACTTTGATTCCTTTGATGATGATGAATAATGTGGAGGCTTCCCAAAATACCTCAAATGTGTAGATTCCTTCTTTCTTTGAGATAGAGGTGGGGTACTTGAGCTCTTCTTTTCTTCTTCCAAGAGTTCTTTCTTCAAGATGATAGGGTCGTTGTGATGTGATGACTAGATCTCCTTGATGTGCTTACTCTTATATTTGGTCCTTATTTATCTTATTTCATCTGAGTGATCTTCAAGTTTCCTTTCCTTGTCACCTTATCTCTAATTCTATGTTGAGAAATCTAGGGAACCTAGGATAGGTGTGATTTCTCTTAACTTGAAAACTAATTGTGACGTTCTTTGTAGTATTTATATCTAGCTTCTTCTTCTCTTGATTATTATCTTGTTCCTATCATCAAATATCTAGTAAAAAATGAATATCAATAGATAAAATGAACACATGATTTAGGCTACTAGCAAGGGCCAAAACTTCTCATAGAGAGGAAAACCCACAAGAAAATCCTCTCTTCTTATAGAATATTCAAATTACGAATTCGAAGACCTTCAAACCAAGACTGAGACCCCTCCAAGACAAAATCAACCTTCTCTTTTTATGAGCAACATATTTTTGTTATTTCAACAACTTCTGCAACTTTGACTCAAACAACGTTCTGCAACATTGACCCCTAGCAAAAAAATTGTCCTTCATTGCAAGTCTGCAAATTTTGGCCCTTCTGCAACAACTACAACTTTACACATGTGGGATAGAGAGGTTAGTTTAGGACTCATTTATTCTTTTCTTGGATTTCTTCTTCTTCCTTAGACAAATGGATGATATGTCTTGCCTTTTGACCACATATTTTGGCCTTCTTTGGAGATCTAAAATTTTGTCCTTTGTAGATACAAAAACCTATTTTCCTTCTCAGATGTGTAAGAGAGATTGACCAAAAAATTTCATATTTGTTGTTTTCTAGCCTTTTCCTTATCCTTCACTCCTGTTTCTTGTTATATATTTATTTATCTTGTGATCTAACTTGCTTGGTAGTCTCTTCCAAACGAGGTTGAATGCCTCTTATATATAGGTTTTCTAGGAGTGCAAATTTCCCTTAATGAGGCTGACTTCTTCTCTGTAGGCCAACTTGGTCTTAGAGGGACTCTTTGACACATTTTGACTCAAATAAATTCTTTTGACTTGATACAACATGTCTAATAGGGTCTATTACATATGAAAATGACTCTTTTGACACCTTGACTCTATGATAAAACCATAGAAGCAGACAATGGGTGTTTTGACCCAAAAAGAAAATTAAATTTGGGCATGAAATCAATGCTATAAAAATAATAATTTTCCTTTTTTTTTACATCAAATACATAATATCGAGAGTACAGAAAATATTATGAAGACTAAACCTAGTTACAAATTTCAACTCTACCCCAATAGAAAATGATGAGGAGATGGCATTTGCATGATGTAGTATCTAGTATTAATGATGTTCTCCCTCGATTCCATTACATTATTATTCATAATACCTACAAGGAAGGGAATAAGGTGGCAGATGCATTGCCGAATTGGGGGTGTAGGGAACACCAACTCACACTGGATACCACGTGGTCAGAGATATCATAATGGGATGACATAGGCACAATTAAAATATTGATACAGAAAGATGGGGCCACATTATCAATAGTCCTCGATGTAGGTGATCCCACTAAACCATACCCTGACATCACGAATGATTAACGTGTCGAAGAGGAGAATGGCACAAGGCTTGGTGACATTTAATATCTTTGTTACTCTTTCCACCTGTTCTATGGGAATCACCACTTGGCTCCCACTAGAAACCACGCCTCTGGGTTACCTCACCCAATCTCGCCGCTATAAATGTGATAGTCATGTAGGTGTTATAGGGAAGTATGAGGGTATATTGTTTTACTGTCTCTCTCAGGGATGAGTAATGGCAACCTTAATGAAGGATTGATTGGAGCAATCTCTCGGGATTTTTGACATCACATTCTTCACAATTATTCATGAGAGCATGTTGTCTGAATGATTCGAAGGCATTGAAGAGTGTTTAGGGAATACCAAATGTTTAGTCAGTGACCCAACATTCACCAGAAAAAATACTCTCATGCTGGTAACTATATTATCATCCTACCTTTATAGTTGCATCGACATTTCTCCTTAGTGGCAAATTTTTTACGACAATTGTGGTGGTGAAGCTCATGCGAGCTTTCATATTTGTGGTATGCTTATCATTTTTCAATCACCAATCACCTTTATTATGATTACTCTATGGTTATGGTATATAATGTCTTATTTAGATTAAGCATTGTTTGGAATGATCTTGTTAAATCTGTCATCCTGTCAGTAGGTCAATATTCTTCATTTTTTTCCTCCATAATACAAGCTTGGGGTCATACTTTGAATTGGTGGAAATATTGTCACCTTCATCGCTCTGAAGTTCTAAGCCCATGGGTGTATCCTTTAACTTCCCTATTTTGGTATGCGAGCTTTGGTATCTGGGCTCCTTCTCCATATGGTTCTAAAATGGTGAGTTGGGTGTGGTCTTCTATTGTTTCTCCCTTCCTTGGTGTTTCCCCCACAATTAAGTGTCCAATTTTTGCGACACTTTCTGCCCAGGTCTTGTGGTTTGAGGCTCTCCTGATTATTCACTTGATTTACACAAATGTGCCACCAATTCCACTCTTAATTTCCTCTACTATTTGGGGTGATACCGTTTTTTCTTTCCGCTCAAGTTATATAACCTTTTCTCATAAGTATTTGTAGTTAATGCCCATTTTTTCCTTAGGTCACTCAATTAGTGTGCTTCCGAGGGGCACATTTAGTTTCATGGCTCCATGAAAACATCATCTTAGTTGAAGGAGAAGGCGATGGAATTCTTTGATTATACCCCTTCGAAGTCAGAAGAGAGATACTACTATTATAGTCGAAAGAATTTGGAGGGAGATCTTATTTCTATGATTTTGAAGTCTCTAGACATAGATGCAATTAGGATTTGGACCCAGGGAAGTTCAGGAAATGCCACCTACACTTTCTTCACTCTATGAATCTACACCAACAACTTGACATCCTCGTAAGAATAGTTATAAGGGATAATAAAGTTGACAACTATCGATTGTTTGCATGAAAGGAAGACATCAAGAGGATACTAAGGAAACTTTGCTTCAACCTCGACGACATTAACACTAGACTAGCTAGAGTGGAGACTTTGTGTAGTCTCTACTTTGGATATTAGATTAGTGGAGGAGAATGTAGAGGATCGTAAGGCTCCTTCAGTTATAAATGAAGTTCCATTTGATGTGGCACCCTTGATCTCTACCTCTCCACAACAAAATTCAACACCTCCTTCACTCATTCTCATCTTCAACTAGTCTCCTTCAATCGCTCTCATCTTGCAAATGATGTGATGGCACTAGTAAGGTTGGATACTTCTTGTTGTACTCTTAACCTTCATTTTCCTTGACCGTAATGGCATCCCAACTCTTGTTCTAATTGCACTCCTTGTACGGTTCTTTGGTGGTTCCCTAGGAGCATCAATTTTGTAGTTCCTTGTATCTTTTTTGGAGTATAGTCATTTGGCATGTAATTCTTTATGGTATATATTGTGACTATAGTCTTTCTTAATAGTGCTTGGCAGTGTTTGCATTTTTTTTTTGTCTTTCTAGTAAGGATGTTGTAACTCTATTTTGTCTATAGTTCCTTCAACTGAATAACCCAACTATGCCTTTGTGAAGGAAACACATGACTGTAGTCTAGTTTTGATCTTGACTCTTGCACTACTATCATTTTGGAAAACCAGGCCTTCTCTCAATTAGATATCAATGCAATCACTTTCCATTATAATAGAAATAGTTTGCAGGAATTCACAAAAAAAAAAATGCATATGATATAGTTTGATGGTTTGATCCTTATTAGAGCAACGAGGATATTGAATTTAGTTTGTAAAGAGTATTATATTTGTTTTGTAATAATTTTTATATTACAGTATAAGAGAATATATATGTATGGATTAAAATTAAAATTTATTAAAAAAAATAGTTTTATTAATACTGGTTTTAATAAAATATTTAAAAAAGTTTCTTTTAAATATTATTTAAGTAGTCAATTAGTATAGTTTGATGGACCTCTCACACATGTTCAAGTTCAATTTTTTTAGGTGGACATGTTTATGCTCTCAAGTAGAGTAACTATATATCAATAAGTGAGGGTGATGGCCTCATACTTGCAACCACACTTGTAAGCACACTTTGGTCAGATAAGAGGGAGGATGTTGGACTTCCACCAATAACCTCACTCTTGCCTTTGGTTTAAGACATTGATGATCTGGTACCAACAACCTCACTCTACCCTGAGAGAGAGGATGATGGACATGCACCAACAACCTCATTCTTGCTTTTGGTCTAAGAGACTAATGGTGTGGTACCAACAACCTCACTCTAAGCTGAGAGGGAGGACGATGACAAGTTACCAACAACCTCACTCTTACCTTCAGTGAGAGGAAGGTTCATGGCGTAGTAATAGCAACCTCACTCTTACCTTCAGGGGAGATATTCTAATGGCCTAGTACCAACATCGCCACTCTTCTAGTACCACCAACCTCTCTTGCCTCATTTCTTTCCCATGGTGTTCCCTAATACCCAAAAATTTCCTTGGAAAAAAATACTATTAAAGTGAAATTATTTTTGAATATTAAAAGTGAGATTTAAAATTGCTTATATTTTTTTCAAGCATAAGAAAGTAGGTCACCCAAAGGCATTTAACAAAATTGAAAATATTCCCATTACATACCATCAACAAGACAATCCAAAACCTAAAAACCTCTTATAAAAGTGAAGATATGCCTATCCGACTTGACCTCATTTTCCTTCCTCAAATAAAATTAAATCTTCATTAACATATAGAATTTATAATAACCCTGCTTGTTCGCACCACTAAAGGTCTCTATTTTAGAACAGGGTTTGGATCATTTTAATTTATTTATTAATAATTACGAAGCGGATGATAATAATTTAACCTCCATATAATATTACCCTATTCTAGAATATTCTTTTGTAGTACTCATGGATCAAAGGTTGGGATTTATGTCAAAAGTAGTTATATTATTTTCACTCTTTTAATTAAATTGATTAATTAGAAACAAAGTCATATGAACATGAGTTATAATATTTTGTGCATATGCTATTCAAATCCATGATTTTTTTAAGAAAGCCTATTTTCATATTAAGAATTTTCATGATAAAGTGACTATAAAGCTCCACCATTAAATATTTTATAATTATTAATAATAATCATATAAAATAAAATTATAAATTATTTTTTGTAAATGATTTTTTCTTCAAATTTATGAATGACTAAGTGTCTAAAATATTTATAGATATTACTAATGATTTAATTTATATAACTATATAATACATTATTAATAATCTCTCATCCATTTATATTTAACCAATAATTTTTTTAATATTTAAAATAACTTCCAAAATAAACCAATTATCCAATAAAAAATTAGTAAAATAAAGGTGATGGCAGCTAACAATTTTTTGTTTAGTTTTCTCCAACTCAATAATAAACTCAATTTATAAGCCTTCTTTCTTAAAAAAAAAAAATACCATAATTTAATAAAGTTGGGAAAAATCAATAAATCCCAAATTTAATAAGGCCAATAATTGTAAAATATAAATAATAATTTTCTTATTAATACAACGCTATATTTCAAGTTTTTCTTTTTACATTTTGATTCAATAAATCCTATAGTTTAATAAAGCCAATAATCATATATTTAACAAGGTCAACAAATTATAAATTATAAATAATAATTTTATTGTAAAGACAATTCTACATTTTACATTTCCTTTTTACATTTTGGCAGCTTTGGACCATGGCTTAACATTTTAACCTATAGCCACCTTTTAACTTAAAACAGGTAATAGACTACAACTCAAATGCAAGTCTTTTTTTCTAATTTGTAACCTAAAAATAATAAAGCCAACTTTAATCCGGCCTATGATTGTAATGCTCCTTTTGAAAAGCCCGCCACATAAAGATGATAATGTATAAAATATACAAAATACCAAACCGTTTAATCCAATAGGTTGGTTTTAAATGACACTAAATTATATTAACCATTAAAAAGGATTACAAAATGCCACTCAGTTTGTAGCATTATAAAGCAGAATTTGAACCAACTGAAAAATGGGTGTACTTTTCTGAAAGAGAATGACCATTGCACTGATTTGTGTTGCTGATATATTCTTTGGATAATTGGACCTATATGTACAGTAGTATCCATCTCCCTTTGTAGCCAGTTCATTAATATTATCTTTACACATAGATGTATGGTACAATCCATCTTTTGTTTTCCTTTTACAACTCTTTTCTCGAACAAAACCAGACTTACATACTGGATCAACAGTTGTATGTACACCTTTATGTAGATAAACATGATCACTATGTTGCCTAATGAAATCCCTACATCGATGGTCATGTTCCTTCCTTACAAAAGCAAGGTCACTTTCATCGTCAGATGAAATAACCACTGCTTCAGGCAGTTCTTCTAGTGGACCTACATCACAGTCAAATTTTTCACGTCTGGATGCACACACATCAATATGCACCTTCTTCATTAGTTGCTCTGGAGGACCATTCAGGTCTTTAAAACTATCAAATGGTTCATTTCTCTTTATATGCTTCATAGATAAAGTTGTCAAGCAACAGGATTTTAATGCATCAATATCAACACTTTTGAATTCCCCAATTTTACTGTTCACTGCTCCAAGTGAAACTCTAAGTGTTTCCAGCCCATTTCTTCCAAGGTGTTTGACAGGTAGCTCATCCCCATATACATCCTTACCGATTTCTTCAACATTATGCAACATTTGATCTTGAATTCCATATTCATCTCTAAAGCAGTCAAGGAGTCCCTTGATGGTTTCTTCTAGAGGACCACTCACGTCTTTAAATTTATCAAACAGATTACTTCCCTCGATAGGTTTCAAAGAAGCATCTGTCAAGCAACTGGATTTTAATGTGTCAATAACATCAGTTATGAATTCAACATGTTTATTGTCCACTCCTCCGGGGGAAACTTTATCTGTTTATGTATTATTGCTTCTGAGATGTTTGATAGATAGCTCGTCCCCGTATACTCCGGTTCCAATCTGCTCTACCCTTTGCAAAGGCTGACTTTGAATTCCACATTTGTCTCCATAACAGTCAAGAGGTTCCTTTTTATTCTGAGGCTTTGAAGGTAAAATTGTCAAAATTGATTGTAAAGGATCAACTCCATCAGAACCATTGGTAAGTTGAAAAAAATCTTTAAAAATTTTGTAACTTCACTTTCCTGGCTCTCATGGTGAACTGGCCTTTCACTAAAAAGCATTTCATTTCCAAACTTTTGTTGTTTATGGCAGGGCATTCACTTGGCACGGCACTATGAACTTCTTATAAATTGAACGTATGCACGTAGATTTTTCATGTCACTCATTCCCTGCTAGAAGAATGGCATCCATGAAGATCATGTTGATTGAGTGTATTCTCTTGTGTTCAATTTTCGCAGGTAAGATAGCATTATCCAACATTTTTTTCCTCGTAGTCTTTATACAATTTTTCTTTTTGTAAGAATCGATATATTCCAATTGTTATTCGAAGTTTAACATTTACAAATTAGATTTGATTATTCAAATGGTTGCAACAATGGCCATTGTTTCACAAACAAATAAATTAATGTGTTTGATACTTTTGACTTGGATTTTGCTAGCTGCAAGGGAATATATCATTCAAAAAAGGTCATTGTCTCACAAACAAATAAATGTGTATTTTAACTTTTGACATGGATTTGCTCGCTGCAAAGAATCCTTTTTCCCACGAACGATACGGTCACAATATTTTTAACATTAATTCGATTCATTGTGCAGATGCAGATCAAGTAGGATTCAACAATGACATAGTGGGAGACAATCTGCCACATGCAGAGGAGGTGGTAACCTTGCTGAACCAGAACACCATTGGAAAATATAGGATTTTCCAAGGGAGCCCAGATGTACTGAGAGCTTTCGAGAAATCTGGGATCAATGTCATCGTGGGAATCAAAACCAACAGATTGCAGGAAATATCCTCGTGCGAGGACTCAGCAAACGGTTGGGTTGAGGACAACATTCTCCCCTTCTATCTCGCTAACAACATTCTCCCCTTCTATCTCACTACCAATATCAAATACATTCTAGTGGGCAATGAGGTTTTCAACAGCAAGGATAGCGTCTGTATCTTGTTGGTGCGATGGAGAACATTCAAACCGTGCTTTGCCTGGCCAATCTAAAGAATAAGATCAAGTTCTCCACCACCACCCACGCTTCAGAATCTGTGATAGGCAACTCCTACCCGCCTTCAAAGGGAGTATTCATAGACGAGATGAAGGACACCATGAGGGCTGTGCTCCAATTTCTGTCAGATAACAAGGATCCTTTCAGATAACGAGGCTCCTAAGTGTCTTCCCATTGAACGCCAAAGCTGCGAAAACAATTCAGCGAGCAGTGATATAAATTTAGATTTTCTAATTTAAATATCGAGCAGTGATATAAATTTAGATTTTCTAATTTAAATATCGAGGGGAATGTTGAATTTGAAATTCTCTAAGGCAGATGGAGCATTGAATACATGAAGTGAATGTCTAATCTACGTTGGTCTAGATGTCAGATCGGGGGCTGGGCTGTCCAAAATCTGCATTAATTACATTGAAGAGTGATCGAGTTTCCGGAAAGTCCATGGACATGTATGGCACTCATGGATATGTAGCATCCCTGCGGATGCAAGAGTGTGCTGTCACAGGTACTTAGCGCTCATTAGATAACTTATAGTGTTGGAAATAATGGTTGCCGCTTCAAATGATAAGTGGGTGCCAGGTGGGGACAGAATTCTTTAAGCCCTCTTCATTCATGGCACGTGTAGGAATGAGAGAGATGGCGGACCTCCACGACACCATAGTTTTCCATATCTAACTCATGTACTTCCACGAGCACGTGTAGGAATGAGAGAGATGGCGGACCTCCACGACACCATAGTTTTCCATATCTAACTCATGTACTTCCACGACACCATAGTTAGATTACGTGGCGGCTGACGAATCTAGCTACAGTGTCATGAGGGAAAACCTCAACATAAAAAAACCTGCAACTTAATTAAAGTGTTTTTAAATTACTTTTGCACATATAGTGGTGGATGTACTTTCCGTTTTCACACGCACTCGATGGATATTATTTGATGGTTTAAAGTTTAATATTTTTGCCTTAGTCTAAATATTTTACATTTTGATTTTTTAGGGACATATATTTTTTGGGGCAATTTTACATAAAATTCCAAAAAAATGATTTAAATCACAAGTTTGAATTATAAAATATGCATAACTAGGACAACCATATAAATTAAATATAGGAGAAACATTAATAAACATCAGAACACTTTGTTCATGATGCATTTTACATTATCAAGATTAGGAAAATAATAAAAAATAGCTAAGTTATAACTTTATTTTAAATTGTTATTATTATTAATTATAACATACATTAATATATATTTTACCTTATCACATTTAAAAACATGTTATAATATTTACTTTACTTGTAAATAAGACTTTGTTACAATATCACGACGCCCAAAAACCATAAGGCATTGACAGTTATTCATATGACATTTTTTTAAATAAATTAATTTAATTAAAGGGGCACAAAATACATAACTATTTTTGAGATAAATCTAAATCTTTTGTTTATAATTATTACTAAAAATATTCTAAATACTATTTGGAAGGTTAAATATCTACCATCCACCTAATAATTATTGATTATTAAGTTAAAATTTTAAAGTCCTTATTCAAAGAGAAACATGTCTATTCACATAATTATAATGTTGGATTTTTAAAAGTGCTATCCATTTAAAAATTCAAAAACACATTTTAAACAATAAGGGAAAACATATTTTGACAAAAAAAATTTTTGCCTAATCCTTAAAAAAAAAACAATACAAAAATATAAAAGAAGATAAACTTCAAACTTAATAAATAACCACTTCAAACTTAAATTTTTAATTTGACCACTTATATGAAATTCAAATAGTACTGGAAGCGGGGAAATATATAAATTAAATGCTAGCAAACACCTATAGGACCATTAATTCATGATAAACATCAAAATACTTCATAATACATCTCACATTGTTAAAATTAAAAACAATAATTTAAACTACATTGAAACTTTATTTAATTAATTTATTTAAACTATTATTAATTATAAAAAAAAAATATATAAGTGAAAACATATATATATATATATATCATTTTAAAAAACATAATAATAATTTTTTTAATCATAGAAAATTCAACTTTTGTATTCATCATAGGGATTTCTAATTTGTAAAATAGCATTATTGGTAAATTACAGATGGTCCAATACCAAACATGGCTTAATGAATATCACAAGCCCATAAAATCATAACTCCATTTTAATATGACACTTTTTTTTTCTTCTTCAATATGAATATTTTTTTAAATTAATCACTTTAATAAAAAGGAGAGAAAAAAACATAATTTCTTTCAAAATAAATTTCAATATTTAATTTATGAATAATATGATAATTTTTCCTATAAAAATTAAACATTTACTTAATAATTATTAATAATTAAATTAAAATATTAAAATATCATTCCAAAATAATAATATATTTTATAAAAACATATAACATTGATCCATGTCACATAAATGGATTAGATATATTACCAAAACTATGATTGCGAAAATGGATGGATACTGAATTATGATTCATATGGTAGTGGTGCACCAGATGCATTGACAAAACTGTGGAGGGTGGCTATGCATGGCAGTGTTGGTGTAATGCCCTGTGACTGGCGAGTCGTCCGGGCACACCCACCCACCAACTGAAGTAGTGAACGCGCGAGTTAGAAAGGAAACCAAGGGTGAGACATAACATGTGGACGAGTTGGTTGCTTCACTTATATGCAAGCGAGTTGGAAACTTGTTCGCGGGCCGACCGAGCGATGTTGGCAAACAAGCGAGTTGAGGTGGGGCAGTCTCGTGCCATGGGCGGGCCGACCTGCACTTCAAGCGAGTTTTGCAAATGGGCGAGTCGACTAGAGGTTGAAACGGAGGGTCGGCCGGGTGGCACGACCCCTGCTGCCCACCATATATATTGGAGGGCGAGACTTGGCGAAATCAACACATTCAATCACCGCTCATCATACGGAGTGCGAGGGATGCGAGGTATCCATAGTGGTTAAGGCGCAGAGCTGTAGGTTGATGCGTAGGCTGGTCGGGCAGGCAAGCATGAGCTCGGCATGTGGTTGGTGAACGAGTAGAGCGGGTGGAGGGTGCAGGAAGGTGCCCTCCCATCATTCGGAGGTAAATGCATGTGGAGGGTGTGTGTAGGCGCCCGCTCGTTGCTTGTGTGTGCAAGTGGAGGGTTGCACGAAGGCGCCTGCCTGCTGGTTGGCAGGAGCCCGGTTGAGGAGTCCGGGTGGAGGGGTCGCTCGAGGGCATGCCCACCCGACATGGGAAAGGGACTTGTGCATTGAACGGTGAAGTGTGGGGGTGTGACCACCGTGCAAGGCATGCACGAGGTGGGCGCCCGACACGGGTAAAATGTCGGTGGAGCTTCCCTCCTGGTCACTTGTAAATTCTTCAAATACATAATAAAATATTATTATTGCATATGAATGGTATACTCTTTGTTGTTTTATGAATGTTTATGATGATGTTATGATGTTAATGGATTCCGCACATTAATGTTGTTAATGAAAGATGATGAATGTTAGGCGTAGTTCGCAAAGTAACTTAAGAATGGAACATGTTAACTACTTAGGTGTTGCCTCACCCTTGCCAATTAAAAAAAAAAGAATTGGGGGTGTGACAGATGGTATCAAAGCAGGATGCAGAGAACAGACATGTGTGCAGGGAAAAGTTATGGAGAAATCATGGATTAATAGTTTGGGTTTCGTGGACTTGATGGTTCATGGCAAGACCATTCAAGCTCTGGTGGACATAGGGGCCACTCATAAATTTATAATCACACGGTTGGAAAAACAGGTTGGACTGATGATATTCCCATCAAATGTGGAAGTCATGGCGGTGAACTCTAGAGCTAAAGTGGCGGGTTTGGCACACAAAGTGCCTGTGCACATAAAAGACTGGAAAGATCAGTTGGACTTCACAGTGATGGATATGAACAACTTCGATATGATATTGGGGAAAGATTTCTTGAAGGGCAACAAGGCAATTGTTGTCCCCTTCTTTGATGAGGTGGTGTTGGTTGGACAGTCACAAACTTGGACTTTGCCCACTCATAGACAAAGAAAGGAAGTCAAGGTGCAACATGTTTTTGCACTATGTTTGGAGAAGGCTATGAAGCAGTCAGATATGGAAACATATGCGATGATGTTCAAAGGAGTCGAAGGTGATGGAGTAGGGACGCCTGTTCCAGCCGAGATTTCTGAGGTATTGGCCAAATATGTAGATTTGATGCTTGATGAGCTACCAAGGAAGCTTCCACCAAGGCGTGCAGTGGACCATAGCATTGAGCTTGAGCTAGGAAAGCAACCCCCAGCTAAAGCACCTTATCGGTTGTCAGGACCTGAGTTGGAGGAATTGAAATGATAGTTAAAGGAGTTAACTGATACAGGTTTCATCAGACCTTCAAGGTCCCCCTATGGAGCTCCGATATTGTTCCAGTAGAAGAAGGATCCGAATGAGCTACGGAAGTGCTGTGATTATCGTGCATTGAACAAGCAAACAGTAAGGAACAGGTATCCTTTACCATTGGCTGTTGATTGCTTTGACAAGCTTGCAAAAGCCCGAGTGTTTTCCAAGCTAGACTTGAGGCATGGTTATTATCAAGTGCGGATAGCTGAAGGAGACAAGAAGAAGACCATGATAGTAACAAGGTATGGTAGCTTTGAATTCCTTGTTATGCCATTCAAGTTGTGCAATGCTCCTGCTACGTTTTGCACTTTGATGAATGATGTTCTACAACCATACTTGGATTCGTTTGCAGTAGTATACTTGGACGATATAGTGGTGTACAATGACAACATGGAGGATGGCAATGGTGTTCGAGGCACTGAGGGAAAATAAGTTGTAATTGAAGAAGTCTAAGTGTGTGTTCGCTCAGACCGAGATTCCGTTCCTTGGGCATATAGTTGGTCAAGGGTACATAAGGATGGAGCCGAGCAAAGTGAAGGAAATCTAGGACTGGTTTGAATCGAAGAATGTCCATGAGATGAGGGTGTTTTTGGGCATGACCAACTACCAACAGAAGTTTTTAGAGGGGTACTCGAAGGTAACATCATCACTGACATACCTATTGAAGAAAGACGAGAGATGGAGTTGGACAGATAAATGTCAAGAGGCATTTGATGACTTGAAGAAGAGGATGGTTACAACACCAATACTGAAGTTTCTGGACTTCGAGAGACCATTTGAGGTACACACAGATGCTTTGGATTTTGCCATAGGAGGGGTTCTTATGCAATATGGGCATCCCGTGGCATACGAGAGTCGGAAGTTGCAGGATAGAGAACGGAGGTATCCGGTCCATGAGAAGGAGATGACTGCAATCATTCATTTTCTTCATGTGTGGAGGCATTACCTGATTGGGAAGTTGTTTATTATCAAGATTGACAACATTGCAACAAGTTATTTTGCATCACAATCGAAGCTTTCTATGCAGCAAGCTCATTGGTAGGACTTCTTGGTAGAATTCGACATGACTATTGAGTATAGACTGGGAAGACACAATACTATAGCAGATGCCCTTAGCAGGAAGGGACAAGTTGCAGCATTGGAAGGAGAAGACCGGGTAGCAAGGAGTAGGAGTCTAGTTCAGATGTCAGAAGAGATGCAGAATAAGCTCAAAGAAAGCGTTGAGACCGATACTCAAGCACAGAATATAGTGAAGCAGATAAAGGAGGCGAAGACACGAAAGTTATTTCTCCGAGATGAATTCTTGTTCTTTGGAAACTAACTCTATATTCCAAAGTCATCCGGGCTCAGCAGGCACTTTTTGAAGGAGTGCCACGACTCACTGTGGGCTAGCCACCCAAGACACCATCATTCTTTGGCATTGTTAGAGAGAGGATTCTTTGGGAGAAGATGCGGGAGGATGTAGAGGGGTATGTACATATGTGCATCATTTGTCAGTAGGACAAATCAGATACGCAGAGGCAAGGAGGTTTGTTGCAGCCTTTATCGATTCTTGAGAGACTATGGATGAGTGTCTCGATGGACTTCATCACTCTGTTGCCACAGGTACAGGAGTATAATGGGATAATGGTTGTGGTTGATTGTTTTTCCAAGTATGTTGTCTTTGTTCCAACAAAGATGCCTTGTGGAGCCGAGCGGACTGCGGAGTTGTTCTTTAAGAACATAGTGAAGTATTGGGGGATGCCATTAAGCATCATGTTGGACAGAGATCCATGATTTACAGGTAGATTTTGGACCACATTGTTCAAGCTAGTCGAGACAAAGTTCTTGATGAGTTTGAGTTACCATCCACAAAAAAATGGACAGACCGAGAGGATCAACGCATTGCTGGAGGATTATTTGAGACATTATGTGACAGATGATCAGAAGAATTGGCCCAAACTCTTGGATATTGCTCAGTTCAGCTACAATATTCAAAAGATTTTTGCGACGGGGTACAATCCATTTGAGTTGGTGAATGGACAGATGCAAGTCACGCCGCATACCGTAGTGACAAGAGGTTTGTTGAGGAGTCCTCATGCGAAGAAATTCATGAAGGCTTGGGATGAGACCTTGGAGCTGGCACAGTTGCACTTGCACGAAGCTACAAGGAGAATGAAGAAATGGGTAGATAGAGGAAGACAGGATGTACACTTCAGTGTGGGAGATATGGTGTTTCTTAGGATAACCAGAGATCAGTTTCAACCACCTAAGGGGACTGCGAGTAAGCTAATGAGGAAGTATGAGGGACCATTCCAAGTAAAGAAGAGAGTGGGGGAAGCTGCTTATGAGCTAGAACTTCCACACCATATGCACATGAAGCATCTGGTTTTTCACATGAGTCAGTTGAAGAGATGCAGACTTGATGTTGATCATCCAAAGAGAGCTGAACCACCGAGGAGACCAGCCATGATTGTGGACAAGCCGAACCTAGAGTTGGACAAGATTCTGAGTTTCTGAACTACAGGACTTGGTTGCCACATGAGACGAAAATTTCTTGTTAAATGGAATAATGCACCAATGGAAGATAGCTAGGAAACAGAGAACTCACTTTGGAGATGGAAGCAGAAGATTGCGAAGTATGATAGAAAGCTACCGCGGAGAGCTGGATTATCAAGGATGACAATGCCTTCGGGAGGGGCAGAATGTAATGCCTTGCGGCTGGCGAGTCACCCGGGCACGCCCACCCACCAACCGAGGTAGTGAACACGTGAGTTAGAAAGGTGACCAAGGGCGAGACATAACATGTGGACGAGTTGGTTGCCTCACTTATATGCAGGCGAGTTGGAAACTTGTTCACGGGCCGACCAGGCGATGTTGGCAAACAAGCGAGTTGAGGTGGGGTGGTCTCGTGCCATGGGCCTACTAACCTGCACTTTGGGCAAGTTTTGCAAATGAGCGAGTTGGCTAGAGGTTGAAACGGAGGGTCGACCAGGTGGCATGAGCCCCGCTACCCACCATATATATTGGAGGGCGAGACTTGGTGAAATCAACACATTCAATCATCTCTCATCATACAGAGTGCGAGGGATGCAAGGTAGCCGCAGCGGTTAAGGCACAAAGTTGCAGGTTGATGCACCCGCTGGTCAAGCCAACAGGCATGAGCTCGGCACATGGTTGGTGAATGGGTAGAGCGGGTGGAGGGTGCACGAAGGTGCCTACCCATCGTTCAGAGATAAACGCAGGTGGAGGGTGCGTGTAGGCACCCACCCATTGGTTGTGTGTGCGGGTGGAGGGCTGCATGAAGGCGCCCGCCTGCCGGTTGTTATGAGCTCAGTTGAGGAGTCCAGGTGGACCGTCACTCGAGGGCACGCCTGCCCGACTCAGGAAAGAGACTTGTGCGTTGAACGATGAAGTGTGGGGGTGCAACCACCGTGCAAGGCATGCACGAGGTGGGCACCCGACACGGGTAAAATGTCGGTGGAGCTTCACTCCCGGTCATTTGTAAATTCTTCAAATACATAATAAAATATTATTATTGCATATGAATGATGTACTCTCTGTTGTTTTATGAATGTTTATGATGATGTTATGATGTTAATGGATTCCGCACATTAATGTTGTTAATGAAAGATGATGAATGTTAGGCGTAGTTCGCAAAGTAACTTAACAATGGAACATGCTAACTACTTAGGCGATGCCGCACCCTTGCCAATTAACGAGAAAAGAATTGGGGGCGTGACAGTTGGCATTGAGTAGGTTTTTCTATGCATTATTCCGTACTACATTATTATTCAATACTGCATTGAATATGGTTGTTAACTTTATCAGATCTTATTACTTCACATTTAATGTGTAGCTACCTAACCGGGTTCAACCACGACAACAACCGGCCAAGCCAATAGACATTAACATGATAGTCATTGTTACTGCTCTTATATTACTGCTATGATAGATGTGAGAAGAGTGTATTGGAAAAATTAGCATTCAAAAATTAAAATGGGTTGGTAATTTAAATGTTTTTTTTAATCAATAAATATTTATTGAAATTATAAATTTGAATTATGAAATTAGAAAAATATTTATTAAAAATTAATAATTTTATATCATTTAAGTGTTATACAAATAATTTATAATCATAATATTTATTTATATCTTAAAAATATATTTTAAATATAATAAAAATTATAATTTAATTAAAACTTAATATTATAAACTCAAGGCACCAATAAATCTTAGGGTTTAAATCTTAATATATTAAATTTTTAGGTTTTAATATATTAAGATTAAATAAACCCAAGAGATTATTTAATATTAAAAATCAAAGGGATTAAAAAATTAAAGAGAATATTTATATTACAAACTGAAGTATTATTTAATACCAATTCAAAGAAATAGAAAACTCAAGGGATTAATCTTATAAATCCAATGGCTTATTAATATTATAAATACAAGGATCAATAAACCCAAAGGATTATTAATACTATAAACCCAATAGATTAATATTATAAACCAAAATTATTAATAAACTCAAGAGACTATTGATATTATAAACCCAAGGGATTAATAAAGACAATGAATCAATAAACCCAATGAACTAATATTAAAACCCAAAGTATTAATAAACCCTTGGAATTAATATTTTAAACTCAAGAGATTACTAAACCCAAGGGATTAAATTATAAACCCAATGAATTATTAATATTATAAACCCAAGAGACTAATAAACCCGACATGTTTAATATTGTAAATCCAAGGGATAAATATTATAAACCTAAACAATCAACAAACCCAAAGAATCAATATTAAAAACACATGGGATTGATAAACCCTACGAATTAGCATTATAAGATCAAAGGACTAATAAGCCCACAAGATTATTAATATTATAAACCTAAGGGATAAATATTATAAACCTAAGAGATCAACAAACCAAAGGGATCAATATTAAAAACCCAAGGGATTAATAAACCCCGTGAATTAATATTTTAAACTTAATGGATTAATAAACCCAAGCGATTATTAATATTATAAACCCAAGGGATTAGATTATAAACCTAAAGAATTATTAATACTATACACCTAATGGAATAATAAACCCAAGGTTTTAATATTATAAACTCATGGGTAAATATTATAAACCTAACGGATCAACAGACCCAAAGGATGAATATTAAAAACATAAATGATTAATCAACCCTAAGAACTAATATTTTAAATCCAATGGATTAATAAACCCACAAGAATATTAATATTATAAAGACAAGGAATTAATAAACCCTTGGGGTTGTTAATATTATAAACCCAACGGATTAATAAACCTTAGAGAGTGTTAATATTATAAAACCAATGGATTAATAAACCCAAGGGATATAAATTATAAACCTACTGGATTAATATTAAACCCTAAGACGAATATTAAACCCTTAGATTAAACCCAATATTATAAAGTAGAATATTAAACCCTAATTTTTTTATTGTCGCACAATGTGACATTGAATACATTACAATGTAATGTATCATTGTGAAAATTATTGTGACACTACTTGTTGCCTTGTGATGACATTCGTCAAACTACGAGAATTAACTTAAATTATTATTAATGTTATAAGCCCAAGGGATAAATATTATAAACCTAAAAGATCAACAAGCCCAAGTGATCAATATTAAAAACGCATGGGATTAATAAACCCTAGGAATTACCATTTTAAACCCAAGTGATTCATAAATCCATGGGATTGTTAACATTATAAACCCAAAAAATTAGTAAACTGAAGGGATAAGTATTATAAACCTATGGGATCAACAAACCCAAGAGATCAATATTAAAAACATAAGGGATTAATAAACCCTACGAATTAATATTTTAAACTCAAGGGATTAATATACCCCATGGATTGTTAATATTATAAACCCAACTGACTAATAAACCTAAGGGATTAATAAACCCTGGATATATTTAATATTATAAACCCAACGGATTAAAAACCCAAGAGATAAACATTATACACATAAGGGATTAATATTAAACCCTTGGATTAGACCCAATATTATAAATAAGAATTTTAAACCCTAATTCTTTTATTGTTGCAATGCGACATTGAATAATTTACAATGTAATGTATCATTGTGATAATGATTATGACACCACTTGTTGTGTTGTGATGGTGCTTGTCATACTGCGATGTTGGACTGTGAGATAGTTCGATAATAATTGTGACACTGCAACGTTGGATAGTGTCACAATGTTTTTAATAGGTTTAATATTTCTAAATTATTAATAATATAAACCCAAGTGATTAATAAAACCTATGGATTATTAATATTAATAAAATCAAGAGATTAATATATCCAAGGGATAAATATTATAAACCCAAAGGAATTGATATTATAAACCCAAGGAATTAGTATTATAAACCAAATGAATTAATATTAAAAACCTAAGGGATTAATAAACCCAAGAAATTGTTAATATTATAAACCCCTAGCAATCAATAAACCAAAAGGATTATTAATATTATAAACCTAAGAGATTAATATTATAAACCCAAGGGATTACTAATAACATACAACAAGATTAAGTCATACTTAGACCAAGACATTCATATAAAGAATTTATTGTTGTCTACCATACAATTATGTACTAGCTTATGATTCCTTTCTCACTTATCTAAATATTTTGCAACTAGGGACACCCATGAAAATTCGTCCTTTCCTCCCAGCCACGAGAATCGACAAATACATTGGCATTCTCCCCCCAAGAAGTTCAGTATCTAGAGAACAAAGTAGATAGTGACCCCTTGGGTCAATTCTTTGGCATCAGGATTCCAGCCAACTAAGATTTCTTCGTGAGGCCTACATTGCTTCATAACCAGCTCAAGAGCACCTTACTGGCAACATCTCATCAGAGATTTCACACTAATTCCCTCTTTATTCCCATGCCATCAACCTCTCCCTTTTCCTTTCCTAGGCATCCCCTTTTCATACTGATATTTTTTCCTCTTTAAGGAGGAAGAAAGAGTAATAACTGGCGTAACTGCCTATTGACACCTAATCCTCAGCGATTGGGAGAATTGAATGTGAACAGTCATCAAGAAGATGAACTGAACGATCACATTCATGTATATAATAGATAGCTGCCTAATGGAATAAATGAATCAGTTTTCTCGAGTTACTCCTGGCCTGACATGGTACCAGCAATAGAAATATCTCATGCGATTTTCTTCGTCCATTTTCAGTAGCCGAATCTGCTGGTTGAAGAAGCAAACTTCGGGCTCGCAATTTCACGCTGATATGGTAATGATATAGATTGTTTGATATGTCACCGTTAAGTTCATATATATGAAACGCTGTTTGACTGTATCAGATATTTGAAACGCTGTATTGAGCGGATATGTCATGTTTTGAAACGCTGTATTGAGCGGATATGTCATGTTTTGAAACGTTGTATTGAGCAGATATGTCATGTTTTGAAACGTTGTATTGAGCCTGCAGTCATGTTTTAAAATTACTGTATTAAAAACGTTGTCTGAGCGGGATATGTCACAGTTAATTCCATATATTTGAAACGCTGTCTGGTATCCGATATATTTGAAACGCTGTCTGGTATGCGGTATTAAAAACGTTGTTTGATATATATTGAGCGGGATATTCGAAACGCTGGGTTAGAGAAACGTTGTTTTGAAATCAGTTGTGCTATGGTATGAGATGAAAATGCCTTTAACTGCTTCTCTGCCTTGAGCTTTTCATTCGCTAGCTCAGTGATTGCACAAGCACACTGTATTAATGACTGAAGCCTTATTAATGGGTTCACCGCTGATATTTTAAACGTTGTTTGAACAGTGACATATTTACGCTCCCTAATATATAACCTTATCTGATTATAGTCATGGTGTTCATTACATTGAATATGGAACGCTGTTTGATATATGGTTTGACATATGGAACATTGTTTGATATATGGTGATATATTTAACGTTGTTTGACATATTTAGAACGTTGGAGTTTGACATTGAAACACTGTTTGACACGGATCATATTATACGAAGCATCTCATATAATATATATTGACATATATCATTCATGTTTATATTATAAGACCATGGTATAGTAGCAGAAGTTTCTCATACTTTTAGATGCCGAGGATAGCAACAAAAAAAAAAATTTGACTGTATAGAAGCAGAAGTTTTTTTTTTCATAAGAGCAATTTTTTTTTGCCATCAGAAGTATTAGTCTATCTGCAAAAGTTTTTTATATCAACAGAAGTAATCTTTTACAGAATGCATTCAATCATCTCTATGATAGGAATAGTTCTCACTGGCAAGGAGAACTATCATGACTGGTCCCAGATGATACAACACACCCTCATCTTCAATGACTTGTGGAAAGGAGTGTGTGTCGGAGAAGGAGACAGTGACCCAGAAAAGCCTACATCAGACAAAGAGCTCACCATCTGGGAAAACAAGAACAACAAAGCGTATGCATTAATCGCAGCATATGTAAATAAGGAGGCGAGTTGCCACATTTCATCATATTCAACTGCCTTTGAAGCTTTACAAAAGCTGAAAGAGCTCTATGACTCACATTCTGCACTTGAAGTCGTCCAACTTATGATTAAAC